>CAKNWT010225026.1:0-11583 GCA_932066315.1 Andricus coriarius
TCGCCTCGCTCGCATGTTTCTACTCTCTCGCTTCCGCGTCTATTACCTAATGCTTAACTACTGTTTACAATATTTACATCCTACTTATATCTTCTTCCCTCTTATTTACAATCTTTCCTTCTCCATTCCTCTTCCTCCTTCCTTCTCTCCTGCTCCATCCTATCCAACACTCCCTTCACCCATGCTACTGCCCTTTTGTACCCCCTTTCATGCATCAATACCTCCATGCTCATTCCACTCCTTTCCACCTCTACACACTCATCCAGCCAGTGTTCCACTTTTGCATACCCCTTCCCACACAGTTGACACATCCTCTTTTCCCAAGAGAGCCAGAATCTATTTAAATCCTCCATGCAGCCACATCTCATCCTCGCTATAAGCTCCTGACTTCCTTTCTCTCCTTTCTCACACAAATATTGCGCTCTCGCCCTTGGCATAATCCACACATAGTTCCCGTTAAACCTTGACTCTCTTATTCTCTCTTCCCTTGCTGTCCTCTATCTCTCCATGCCGTTTTTCTTAACCACCTCATATACCTTCCTTCCTTCCTCATGCATCCTTCTCACTTCATCCATCTGTAGTCCATTCGCTCTAAAATACCTTTCCCTTTCAGTCTCCATCCTCCCACCCCCTCTCCTGTTCTCCTTCTCCCACCAACACTCTCTAACTAGCTTACTTCCCCCCTCTTCCAAAAATTTCTTCTCATATTTACACGCCCGACTCCCAGTTATAATCCCTATACACGTTCTCCCCGTCTTCCTTCTGACAATATAATTAGGCGTGTTCCTTGCCAACCTTAATGTCCACTTTACATACCTCTCCTTTGTCCTATTTACCTCTTCACTTTCCTTCCACCCCCATACCTCTACGCCATACAATAGCACACTCATCACTAGCGAGTTAAACAATTTCATTCTCCATTCAAAATCCTCTGCAAATAACTTCTTTCCCAACCCCCAGACCTGCCTCATCACCACATTTGCCCTCCTCACTCTCTCTTTTATGTGACCATCCACTCCCCCATTCCTCCGAAACACGAATCCCAGGTACACAAACACTTTCACCTCCTGAACCGCCTCTCCCTTCCACCTCCACTCCCCTCCCTTATCCCTCACACCTCCTTTCCTGAACACCATAACCTTAGACTTTTCGGTATTCAGCCCTAACCTGCTCTTATCCAGGTACCTTCTCAACCTCTTCATCATCTCCTTTAAGGCCTCCTCGCTCTTTGCCAGCAACACTATGTCATCTGCATACGCCAGTGACCAAATTCTAACCCCTCCGATCCTGACTCCTCCTACCACCCCGGCCTCCAGCTTACTTTCCATATCGGCAATTAAAATCGCAAAAAGCATTGGGCTAAGCGGACATCCTTGCCTTAACCCTCTATCCATCCAGAATCCCTTCTAAATCCCCTCCCCTGCCCTTACTTTATCTTGGGTCTCTTCATATATCTCCCTTACCCTCTCGATCAGGCCCCTCTCCACTCCCTTATGCACCATCGCCTCCCACAATGTACCCCTATCCACCGAAGGAAACGCGCCTTTGAGATCTACGAAAAACGCGTACACTCTCGACCCCTTCTTCGCTAATTCTCTATCCACCACGTGCTGCAGAACGTAGATATTGTAGATAGTACTTCTACCCGCCCCAAAGCCGGCCTGCGTCTCCGGCAATATTCCTTTCCCCTCAAAATCCTTCCGCAGCCTCTCCGCCACCACCATCGCGTACACTTTATACGCCGTATTCATTAGCGTAATCCCTCTATAATTTTCCTGTATATTTCTATCTCCTTTCTTATACAGTGGGACCATTAACCCTTCTCTCCATCCTCCTGGGGATCCCTCCCCCTCCATACTTTCTTCACCACCTCCTTCAGCCTCTCCCTAACATCTTGTGTACTAAACAGCCATGATTCGTTCTCTACCCCATCCAGCCCTGCTGCTTTTGACCTTTTTAACTTCCCTATCTGTTTCTCTATCTCCTCATCATCCAACTCTTCCATCTCTGCCTCCAGCGTTCTTCTACTCCCACCGTCTCTCTTCCTTGAATCTGAGCCCTGAAATGATTCTTTAAAAAATTCCCTCCACTCCTCACTCCCTATCTTCTCAATTATCCCTACTCTACGCTTTCTAAACCTATTTATTACCTTCCAGAAATCCCCCTCTGTCTTAACATTTCCTAACTCCTCTTCCAGATCTTTCTCCTTTTTCTGTTCTTTCTTCTTACACATCAATATAAACTCCTTCCTCATTTCTACGTACTCCTCCCTTTTCGCTCTGCCCTCTTTCCACTTCTTGTACTTCCTCTTCACCTTCCTTTTAATCTTTTTACATTCCCTATCCCACCATACCTTCACCATTCCTTTCTTCTTCTTTTTGAATACCTTCTTTTGCACGCAACTTTTCACTTTCTCTTTTAAATCCTCCCATATTTCTTCTACCGACTCCCCTTCAAAGCTTAACTTTCCTAACTGCTTCTTATACCTATCTATCCCCTCCCTCGACCAGCTCACCTTCTCCCCCATCGACCCCTCGTCATCCCCTTGCCTTCCGCCGCTCTCAACTCTTACCCATAACCCTAATGACTGACGGTCAGATTCCACTCTCCCTTCTACTGCGAATCTTTCCATCTCCTCACACCCTTTCATATTCATGACTACATAGTCTATCACCGATACCCCCAACTTACTTACATATGTGTATTCTCCCTCTTCGTCCCCAGTTGCCATACCATTCGCCACAGCCCAGCCTCTATCCTCCATCCAGTCCCTTAGAATCTCACCCTCCTTATTTATTATCTTATCCTTCGAGTTCCTTTCGAAGCTCTCCCCTTCCCTGTAAAGGCCGCCTTCCCTCCCCATCCTCACATTAAAGTCCCCACCCAGTACCACCATACCCTCCTCTCTTTCGCCTAGCAGGTCTTCCACCTTTGCTTGAATGACCGCCTCCTGGAGTCTCCACCTATACCCCCTTGGCAGCTTTGGCTCTATTCTATCCCATTCCTTTCTTTCTACCCACGTCTCTACCAGCCCCACGGCATCAAACTCTTGTATATACCTCCAGAACTCCTCGTCCTTCTTCTTTATCCCTGCTACGTTCCAGTATAGCACCTTCACTACTCCTCTACCCTGCATCACCCCCACCCCCTTCTTCCTAGGAAATAGAATTCCCCTGCACTTGCTTCAATTTTTCTTCCCAGCTCTTCAACTCCACAACCGCCATTTCCTTCTCCTTCCTCGCCTCCAAGTTAACTTTCCCTACCATCTCTTTACCCCTCCCTATGCTCTGTACCAGCGCTTCCACTCTCTCCCTTTCTTCCCCGCTCTTTAACTTCAACCCTCTAATCACAATATTGTTTTTCCTGTCCTCCTTCTCTCTTCTCTCCATTCTCATCTCCATTGCCCTTATCCTTTCACTATCCGCTCTCTCCTTCTTTCCAGTCCTACGCTCTCCCGCTTTCGCTTCTATCATAATTCCAACCCTCTCCCAAATACCTTTAATCTCGTCCCCTGCACCCCCTTCAACTACTTTCATTTCCACCCTGCCCTCCACCCTTTCAAGCCTTTTCTCCGTCCTTTCCTCCACCCCCTAATCTCCTGTTCCATTTGCTTTATTTTACCGTCTTTTTCTCTCTAACCCTTCTACTCTCTCCCTCAGCTCTTTCATATCTTTTTCCCACTTCTCATCTCTGATTCTCTCCCTTCGTCCCGTTTTCTCCCTCTCCCCGACGCGCTGCTTGAAACCCGACCACCCACTGTTGGCCGTCGTGGCACGTGGAAAATTTCCTCCCCGTCGACTCCACTACTCCACTACTCGCACTACCAGCATTCTCACTGCCCACCTTTTTTTTTATTTTTATTTTATTTTTATTTTTCAATTCCTTACAGCAATTGCATACACCCCTTTCTCTCCCTTGAGATCTCCCAACTCTACGTACACCACCCTCGACACCACGAAGGCCCCAGACTGCTGACAATAAACTCCCCCTACTCCTTGCCAACCTAACCTCACTTTCACTAAATATCTAAATATCACCTCACACCTACGCTGTAAATTAATTTTTATCTTCCCAATTCACGCCGCACAACCCTACTCACCTCCTAGGCTTCCACGCTCACACTCCACTCACACCTTCCACACAAATTTGGCAAAATCCTCTCACCACCTATTACTTAACATGTTCTCACTTCCGCCACCAACATGCAAGTCCCAAGAAAATGGTAAAATGTAGGTACAAGAGAAGTGAAAGAAAAAGGAAACGGTTATCGCTCTCTCTCTCTCTCTCTCTCTGTCTCTCGCTTGCACTCTCGCTTTCGATCACTCGCTCACTCGTTCGCTAACACGTCCCAAATTGCGCTGTCGTCAAAAATAGAAATAAGGATCTAGATATAAGATTTTCTGTAAATAGGTGTAAATATCTGTACATAGTAAGGATAAGTTTTTATAAAACATGTATACGGAAGGATTGGAAGAAATGGAAGTCATGTAAACCCTTAGGGGACACATTATGAATAAAGTAGAAAGAAATTGATTGTTTTAACTGAAAATTTAATTCTTACGGTTTCGTTTCAGGATTTATCTTTTTTTAATTGAAAAGTCAACATTTGGTTAAAAATTATTGTATGTATTTTATGTATATCTTACGTAATTTATAAATTACCTCTTATAAAATTCTGTATGATAGTTGTTACTAAAAGTGTTTAAAATTAATTTAGAAGCAAACATGTTTTGCATTGACGTTACTTCTTTCTTATGTGTAAGGTTGATTTTATACCCAAAAGAAGAATTCAGAACGTTTAGGGAAAATGAAAACTTGGCCAGGGAAAAGTCAGTGAAAGTAGGAGAATTTCCAAAATGGGATTTTGTAAAAAAAAACCTGCTCAATTATTTGAACTTGCAGTCGGTTTCCATTTTATTAATTGTTATAAGATTTTACAGGAAACGAGAATTAAAATTACTCTTTTATGTCGACTTCAATATCACAATAATTTTAATAAACAATTAATATAATAGTAGGATAAAATGATCTTTAAATTTATTTCAATACGAAAATTAATATTTTGTACTTGATATCAGAAGCACATAGTGTTGGTCCTACACACAAGAATACGGTGGAAATGGCCGACTATTGGATTCTGGGGAAGCAACTAGGTCCACATACTTTTCAAAGTCCTCGTTCCCAGATACGAAGATTACACACAATCTGTCACAATATTGTATAAAACACCTAGATATTATCCAGGATATTATCACGCTAGAGCTGCCTTAAACTTAGAGGTGAGCTATTTTTTGAAACATAACAAATATCGCGGAAAAATTGGAATTCCTTAATAATTTCATTACTTTGATATATTGTCGCTTTTGAATGTAAATTCCTTTAACAGGATATCTACCCTACTTGGAAAGGTCAGGAAACTTTTTTGAGAACGTGCTTAATTTTTTTGTAATTGCAATATAAAGTTGAATAACAATGATTCTTTATTTGTAAAAGTAGGTTTATATGTTCCTGCATTTAACTATTTTGTTGAATATTCGTTTTTTTGTTTAACATTAATTCTTCTAACTTAAAATTTAATTATTCTATTTTTGTTGAAAATTACAAAGTTTGCTTGCAATTTTTTCTTTCTTGACTGGAAAAATCTTTCTTAGTTGAAAATTCAACTCATGTTGAAAAGCCGCCTTTTTTGCCTGAAATATCAACCACTACATTTTTCGTTCAAAATCAATCTTTTTTGTAACGAACATTCAATTACTTGGTTGAAAGTTAAACTCTTTTTTTTTTAATTATTATTATTTTCTCTTTTTGTTGAAGATTCATCTTTTTAATTGAAATTTCATCTCTTCGGTTGAAAAATGAGCTAATTTGTTGAAAATTAGTTTTTTCTTTCGCTGAAAATAAATTATTTGAACTGAGAATGTAACGATTCTAATTGAAAAAATTCATCCCTTTGACTGCACATTAATTTTTTAAACTAAAAATTGAACTATTCATTTTTTAAATTGTCTTTTTGAGTTAAAAATTCGTATTTTTTGGTCGAAATTAATCTTCCTGATAAATAGTGATTTTTGTTGTTAAAAATTCAATTATTCTAGTTAAAGATACGTAATTGCAGTTGAAAATTCATCTTTTTAGATCAAAATTCAACTATTCCAGTTCAAGATTGATCATTTTAGTTGAAAATTCATCTCTTCAGTTGAAAATTAATTCTTGTAACTGAAAATTTATCTATTCAATTTTTTGTTGGCAATTTATCTTTGTTAGTTTAAGATTCCTCCTTTTTGGTAAAAAGTTACTCTTCCTGGCCTCGGTCTAATGAGTCAAACGCTGCCTTCAAGTCCACGAACATTGCTATCATTGTCCCTTTATCCCTTTTAAACTTCTTATTTACTAGATAGTTCAGAACATATATGTTGTCCATCACCCCCAATCCTCTTCTAAACCCTGTTTGATTCGGAGGTACTATCTTTTTTTCCTTAACTTCTTTCTTTAACCTCTCCGATAAAACCGTCACATATACTTTACACAATGTTGGCATTAGTGTCACTCCTCTATAATTCTTAACCTCCACCCCTTTGCCTTTCTTCACTATTGGTATCATTATTCCTTCTTTCCATAACTCTGGCCACCCCTTTCCTCTCCATACTCTATTGCACATTAACCATGCCCAATCCTCTAATTCTGTCCCCCCATATTTCCAGACTTCATTTGGTATCTTATCTATGCCGGGAGCCTTTCCATCTTTCATAATCCCTAATACCTTGATTATTTCCTCCCTTGTAATGTCCTCCTCCTTATCTGATTGCCTGCCATCGTTTCCTCCTTTCCTAACTTTTCTCTCTACCCCTCTTAGCAATTCCACAAAATATTGTTTCCATTCTACCATTTCAATATCCTGGTTTACTCTTTTTGATATTCCTGACTTTTTCTTCAAACTGTTTTTTACCTTTCATTGACCAATCCCCTCTTTCTGCTCTTCTTACTTTTGTTTCATTTTTATCCTTATTGTTATTACCAATCTCTGCCTCTACTGTCACTATCAAGGGAAAATGATACGAATGTATATAGTCCCCTACCTCTAGTTTCTTAACCTTTTCCCTTACCTCGTCGTCCACTACCACATAATCAATTACCGTTCCCCTCTTTCCTCCTGAACGTGTATATCCCCCTTCTTCATCCCCCTCTATACTTCCATTAAAGATAAACTATCCCATCTCCCCTAGGCTCTTCAAAAATTTCTTCCCCCCCCCCCCCATTCAGTATCTTGTCTTTGGATTTCCTTCCTCGCTCTCCACCCCATTCCCTTCCTCCTCTATTTCCTGTTCTCGCATTAAAATCTCCTCCTATTATAAGTCTAATCTCTTGCTTATTTTCTTCCACGAGTTCTCTCATCTCCTCTGATTCACCTGCATATCTCCGTTCACATAGACCCCCACTATCTTCCACCTCTCTGCTCCCACATTTGTCTCTTCTACTAATAATCCTTGTTTGTATTCTTTCATCTCCTTTTCATCTTTCTCTGTAATACTTTCGTTCCTTACTCCCATCTCCAGTCCTCCCATTGTTCTGCCTTTTTTATTATTCCTCTTTGCATTCTGAACTTGCTATTTGTAACCTCTTGGTAATCTTCCCCTTACTCTTTCCCATCCCTTTTCATCTAGCCACGTCTCCATCATTACTACTACATCCCATTGTGTCACATTTTTCATAAACTCCCTATCCTTTCTTTCTAAGCCTGCTATATTCCAGCAGCATATCCTCCAATCTTCCCCACTTTAGTTTCTCGTCTCTTTTAGTTGCCTAATATTTTTTAATTCCTGATCTCCCGTACCTTTCTCTCCTAGTTTCTCGATACCTCATTTTTTACTAACTGTTCCCTGTCCTCGTACCAACTCCACCATACACCTTCTACCTGTATTCTCCCATACTTAACCCACGTTCTTCTTCCCTTTTTTCTTTCCTCTCCCGCTATTTTCCTTAACTTACACTTCATATTCCTTTCTACCCATGTCAAATCGTCCTCTGTTCTCTCCGAATTTCCATATAACTTCCTCTTCTTTGTCATTAGTTCCCTCTTATGTTCCCATTTTTTTAGTTTCACCGGTACCATTCTCTCCCCTCTTCGCTCTTCCCTTCCTACACCTCGCACTTCCTCTATCTCTACCTTAGCATCAATCGTTTTTAGTATTTCTTCTACTCCTTTCATCAGCTCCTTCCCTTCTTATCTTAGACCCTTTATCACTATGTTTCTTTTTCTATCTTCTCTCTCTTTCTTTCTTTTCTACTCTTTGTTCTATTTTTCTCAGCCAGCTATTTTGGAAAAAAATTCAAAAAGTTAAAACATTTTCAAAATTTTTGTGACCATTTTTTCTAAGATTTGAAAAGTCTATACATGTCTATTTGTAGTACTCGGAATGCCGAACAATTTATTATTATTTATTCACTGATAAGATGCTTAGGCCATTGACCTGAACAAATGGGTTGCTTAAAACTACACGGAAAGAAGTTTGGATAAGCGGCTCTCCCACTACGTGAAAAGGCTGTGCTAAACGCTAGGATATCGGCTTGCTTTCAACTTCGTGCGGCCGCTCTCTCGTTATGGGCGAGATTTTGTCCCACAATGGTGTAGCCGTTGCACGAACGTGTTGAGCAAGCAGTGCGCCCATGCTACGGGATAACGGTGCACCCACGAACTGACATACTGACTTACCGAAAACCGTTCGCTAGTTTTGGAGTTTTGTTATTTATTTGCAAGTGGTTATTGAGGTGGGTTTTCGTGTTTAAAAAGGGATGACTTTTTTATAAAGTACGATTTCCGGCATCTGAGGCATCTTTTCGAATGTAAATATTTCATAAAATATATATGCTTGCCGTTTTAAATATGTACACATAACCTATGAATTGCAAAGAGTTTAAAATTCATTAACAACTGTGACGCAAGACAACTTTCTTGGAAATGCCCATTTCATACATTACTTTTTTTCAAAATAAGCTTAATATTCTATTTAGATTTAATATTCATTTAAAAACTAAGAGCACAGATTCACTTCCGAAGTGACCTGCGCTGGCGGATTGCTTTCCCTTTTATGGGGCAAATTTTGTCCCACACGCGGGAGAGAATTTCGACTCACGTTTGAGGTATTCGTTCACCCGAATGTGACGGAGTATCTGCACCATACGCGCGGTGTCGCTGCTCTACTACTGCTAGTGCAGACGCTTACCCAAACTTCTTTCCGTGTAAAATACATTCTAAAAGAACATATGTGACGTACGCCGAAGAAAGGGGACTTACTCTAAAAAAATCGAAATCGAGGTTTTTACACCTTTCGATAGTTTTTGAGGTGCTCTTTTTAATTAAACTATCGAAAAAAAATTTCGAGCATTATTATTGCTAATAATTGAGTTTTTAAGACACCCTAGAAATCGGGCTTTCGCTCGAGTGCTCGAGATCCCGTAAAACACCTCCCGCCACTCACCACTGCAATCTACGCGTCTCATCTATACCCCGTCCGTGAGCCGCGCCGCTATATGGGTGTGAATGTATAGTAAGTGGAGAGGGCAGATTTCGTGAGTCTTCCCTCTCTCCTAAAAGTCGCCTCTATTCGGTCGACTTCGACCGCTCGCCCTGAACAATCTCACTTTTCAGAGCAAGCCCCCTTTCTTCAGCGCACGTCACATATATCTTTCTGATAAGGCCTAATATGAGCCATTATTCTTGTAAAGGCCAAGGGAATTCTGATTCTCAAATAAGAGTTTTCTATCAAAGGCAAAGGGATGTAAGGATAAACTTGCAAGCTCTGAGAGGTTTCCATTCTGGCGAGATCAGACTTTAGTAGGTAATCTCTGTAAGTGTCGAGTATAAGATCTTTGTTTAGCTTTATAGAAATGGCATCCAATGAGGATCACATATTTTTCAACCCGCACTGGTAAAAAAGTGTTTCAATACGCAGAAACCAATTATATTCTGGTTTTGCATCTTTCTCGGTAGATAAGCCAATCAATATTTCATGACACATCTAAGGAAGTATCCCCTCTGTCATTTCAAAGATTCTTTCCAACCAATTCAAAGCCAGTTTCAAGATATCACATGAAAGTTGCCTGGAGCCTGTCTTAATCCTGACCTCATAAATAGGGGTTAAGGGAGGGAGAGCCAGTATTCTCTTATGAACATTCGTTTGAATTTTCTCAACTGACTCATGGTACCACAAGCCCCAGACTACAATAGCATAGAAAAGGACGCTAAGACACAGGCTGCGAAACAGCACCCTCTTAGTGTCTCAAGAGTCCGATTTCGAGGAGAAGAGGATCCTGAGGACTGCACCCATAGCTACATTTGAGGAACTCATCCTTTTTTCACTCGCATTGGCAAATTGCCCCGAGCTAGAGAAAGTTGTACCTAGATAGTTGTACGTCTGCACCATCTCCAAAAGTTCACCCTTATAACGGAAGTTATAATCTTGACCAATGTTGCCTTTATGTAAAATAAGAACCTTTGATTTACTTTCATTAATGGAAAGAAATTTTTTTCGCAGTATTGAGCAATTATATTTATGATCCTCTGAAAGTCAACTGGAGAAGCTGCTAGTACCAAAATATCATCCCCGTAAGCCAAAAAGAATAATTCCGTAACATAATTAACCATAACCCCTCTGGAAGATAAGGTGAAATTGTGATCCAAGCTGCTCCTTCCACTCCTGAAAACAGCCTGGTTCTCCGGAAGAGCGTCTGTACATTCAGCCCACTTGGAGAGCCTTGAAAGCAAAATTTGGGTGAGAATCTTAGTTATACAGTTAACAAGGGCAATTTTTCTATAATTTCAGGGACCTGTTTTGGAGCCTTTTTTGTGTCCTATTCTGAAAAAGACATGCATTTCAGCCAACTTCATAGCGTTATCACCCTGCCAACTTCATAGCGTTACCACTTATCTTAATGATCGCTTCATGCGTACGACATGCATTTCAGCCAACTTCATAGCGTTACCACCCTGCCAACTTCATAGCGTTACCACTTACCTTAATGCTCGCTACACGCGTACCCCGAGGTTACTCATGAAGTAAGCGAACTAACCAGAGAGCTGCCAAGTCGAGAGTATTCTCGAGCTTGCGCAGACCGCTTCAATCATGTCCAAAAGATTTTGCAAAAGTAATCTCAATATATTGTGCAAGAAAAGACAAAAATATTTCATATAATCTGAAATTCTTAAATATTTACGAACTTGATTGAACTACTAATTACAGAAAACCTTTATATTTCTCTCCTCTTAAAAGTGTGTGACTCTCATGGCAGATGAAAGCAGTGGATGAAAGCAGAAACTCATGAGAGTGAAAGAGACGGATAGATCTATTTGTCTCTTTCACTCTCATGAGTTACGACATGCATTTCAGCCAACTTCATAGCGTTACCTTAACGCTCACTTCATGCGTAGCCCGTGGTTGCTCATGAAGTAAGCTAACTAACCAGAGAGCTGCCAAGTCGAGAGTATTCTCGAGCTTGCGCAGACCGCTACAATTCTGTCCAAAAGATTTTTTGCAAAAATAATTCTTAATATATGTGCGAGAAAAGACAAAAATATTTCATATAATC
>CAKNWT010225042.1:1139-11572 GCA_932066315.1 Andricus coriarius
TAGGGGTTGATATTGGTTGCACAAATTCGAACAAATTAAGACGAAAATAATAAGCCTGTAAAAAGTTGATTTTGGATAATGTAGGGGCCAGTGACACGTTTCGCTGGCCCGGCCATGGTGTTTGCCGCATTGGGGGTAGTTTTTAGGGGTTGAAGTTTGTTGCAAAAATTTGAGCAAATCAAGATGAATATAAGATGCCCCTAAAAAGTTGATTTTGGATAATGTCGGGGCAAGCGAAACGTTTCGCTGGCCCGGTCATGGTGTTCGCCGCATAGGGGGTAATTTTTAGGGGTTGATATTGGTTGCACAAATTCGAACAAATCAAGACGAAAATAATAAGCCCATAGAAAGTTGATTTTCGATAATGTAGGGGCCAGTGAAACGTTTGGCTGGTACGGCCATTGTGTTTGCCGCATAGCGGATAGTTTTTAGGGGTTGATATTGGTTGCACAAATTCGAACAAATGAAGACGAAAATAATAAGCCTATAGGAAGTTGATTTTGGATAATGTAGGGGCCAGTGAAAAGTTTCGCTGGCCCGGCCATGGTGTTTGCCGCATTGGGGGTAGTTTTTAGGGGTTGATGTTTGTTGCACAAATTTTAGCAAATTAAAACGAAAATAATAAGCCCATAGAAAGTTGATTTTGGTTAATTTCGGGGCCAGCGAAACGTTTCGCTGGCCCGGGCATGGTGTTTGCCGCATTAAGGGTAGTTTTTAGGGGTTGATATTGGTTGCCCAAATTCGAGCAAATTAAGACGAAAATAATAAGCCCATAGGAAGTTGATTTTGGATAATGTAGGGGCCAGTGAAACGTTCCGCTGGCTCGGCTATGGTGTTTGTTGCATTGGGGGTAGTTTTTAGGGGTTGAAGTTGGTTGTACAAATTTGAACAAATTAAGACGAAAATAATAAGCCCATAAAAAGTTGATTTTGGATAATGTCGGGGCCAACTGAACGTTTCGGTGGCCCGGCCTTGGTGTTCGCCGCATATGGGGGAGTTTTTAGGGGTTGAAGTTGGTTACACAAATTTGAACAAATTGAGACGAAAATAATACGCCCATATAAAGTTGATTTTGGATAATGTCGTGGCCAGCGAAACGTTTCGCTGGTCCGGCCAGTGTTTTTTTCAGTTATCAGGTACTTCCGGTGCTGCACAAATTCTAATTTTGGTTGTACAAATTTGAACAAATTCTTCACTAAATATTAAGCCCAAAAAAAGTTGAATTTGCGTGGGTGGTTGGGCCAGCGAAATGGTCCTTCCTTTTGCCAACCTTTGCATTGATCTCGTGAAAGTTTATGTAGAAAAAGAATTGCACGGACGAACAATGCGATGTGATCGCGTTAGAAGTGATAAGCGCTAAGCGTTGGGGCGATGCGCTAAGCGCTGAAGCAACGCACATAGCGTTCACATAATTGCACGTTATCGAGCATCGAACGCAAAATTCCATTTCTATTATCAAGAGATTATCTATTATAAGTTCGTCGGAAAGCGTTCAACTTGAATGACCAGACAAAAGGATCGATACCCAGCGTTGCAATTGGGCACTGATCAACTAGTTTATGTCAAGCACTCTAAAATACCTTTTACGGAATTCTCCTATCGTGCAAGCGCTTCCATCCTACCTTCAACGCTAAGCGTCTAATAAAAGCACTCATACAACATAATAAACTCCCAGCGTAGCTGTTTAGCTTTGATTCGCCAGTTTAAGTCAAGAAGTCTAAAGCACTTAATAAGGAATGCTTATGTCGTTCCAACGCTCCGACTTTAACTTCAACGCTAAGCGTAAAAGGTCAATCGTACGTAGATCACAAAATCAACTCCCAGGGGTGCTGTTTTCGTAATCAAATGATTTGAAACTCGATAACATGCAATTATATGAAAGCTTTGCGCGTTGCCTAAACGCTTAGCGCATCACCCGAACGCTGAGCGCTTATCACTTCCAACGCGATTACATCGCATTGTTCTTCCGTACAATTCTTTTTCTGCATACACTTACTCGAGAGCAATGCAAAGGGTGGAAAAAAGGTATGTGATAAATTCCACTCCACAGGTAAAAATATGTACCCAAATCTGACTTTTAAATCACCGTAGCGCAATAACAGTTCGTAATTTGAGTTTCTGTCATAAGGATTTTTTGATCAGGACAGCATAAACTAAAAAATATCAAAAACATTGAAAATTCCACCGGGACCTTTTCTACCATGTATTTGGTGCGGTGTCCTTTACAATGATTACGTTGATTGAAATATTACGCCTTCCACCTCTTTTACCTTTTCTAGTGAATTCGCTGGTTTTCTTTGTTACTTTCGCATCTTCCATCTTCATAGGAGAAATGTACAGTGTTTGTCGAGCAGCTAAGTGATTCCTACCCTCTTACTAATCACATGATCTTACTCGCACGTTTCCCACAGGCTCTATGCATCCCTCATATATACTTATACCTATACGTTACACAATATCACCGAAAGCACAAAAACTTTTACCCTCTTCCTTTTCTTACAGTTCCATTTTTTCGTTTTACCCTTTTGCCTTCAGAATTTGCAGTGACGCTCTGCAGTTACTAGTCCCAGACACTTTATAACAAGAAACTTTGGACTCAAAAATGTTATTTGTAAACTCTAAAATGTACCAAATACTTCCAAGAATCTTCAGCAGAATTGAGGATGATGGAACTAAAGCAGGAGACAAATTTAGAATAACCTAAATAAATTAAAGTTCTTCAAAACTATTTTGAAAACATTATTAAATGTCCAAACATAACTTTGCAGTTCTACTCGCTTATTCACAATAAAAAGGTTTATGTCCATGCTAGACGAATCATTTCAATATTAGAAATCGACGTCTCCATTCAATATGAGTCCATCTGCTTAAAGCGCCGTGTATAAGACTATGCGCTGTGTATAATCATAGGGAATAGTCTCATACACGGCGCTCTGAGCATTCATATTGAATGGAGGCGTCGAAATAACTATTTTAAAAATTTTGAAAACGCGATTCAGATGATTCTCTGGAACTTTCTATTTGAACTTTATCCAAGACATGAAAACTCTTTTAGCACGAAGCAGAACTATCGAAAGGTCCAGAGGTCAATAAATATTGGTAACAGTAATCTTGAGTTTGAATCCTCCTTGTAAATAAATTTGACAAAAGTATAAATTATAAAGTATATAAGAACAGAAATGACTGAAGATTAGTATGTAAAAAAAATTGGTGACCCTATGCTTAGAGGCCTTAGAGCGTACCCGGAGCAACCCTTTCCAATGCAAAGCGATCATCCCTCGAGTAACCTGATTTCGTTAAAGGGACGGACTCGAGCAGGAAGATCAGCAATCATGGTTGAAAGGTAATGTTTGAAGAGGCCTTCCGGAAAACGCACGAATGTCATGACTTCCAAATTCCACCTTTTCACCCTTTATTCAGCCTTTTATAAAACTCTCCACTTGCGGTCTCTTTAAAGCTGATTTCAAGTTAGATAAAAAATATAGAATACCTATGCATATATGCAGATTAAATTTAATGTGAGATGAAAAATTTTAAAACTGGTTTAAAATAAATAAATTAAATTAAATTGGTTCAATAAACTTGAAAAGGAAGCATATAATGTAAAAGAGATAGTTACGAATATAAAATAATAATTATTTGAATTCCATTGAAGTCCTGAAAATCCGCGTACTTTGTCTATCGGAGATATTAAATAAATTCAGTCACGGTTGGTTATAAGCGAAAAATATTCCCGGTGTCACTTGATCCATCGCTTGTGGTATACCAAGGAAAATATTTTCAGCAAATAAATGCATTTTCAAAGCGAAACTTCCACTACAAGATTGACGCTTGAATGTTGATTCCCTATAGGCCCAAAGGAAATTTTACTGCTGCGGAAGAGGGAAATAGGAAGCTGGAAACTCGAAGGTATATACGGCATGGCGCGTGCAGGAATATACCGATCACATGTACTTACATTGTACATGACGTAGAAGCTATCTCGATTTCCCCGTAACTAAGTTTTACACCTACTTACCACCTGCAGAAGAGGAATTTTCTCTACAAAAAATCTTTACCATATTAAAAAACAATCATTATTTATTTTTAATAAATGAAATTATTAACCAGTACATCTCAGGAAAGTAATTATTAAATTACTAAATTCAGAGCCTATTCCTAGGAAAATGTTACCTAGAGTTCAAAATTGAACATCTGCATATTGAAGCATTCAATGAGTCTGAACCTTTGAATTAAAAAACATTCTATTCTATTTGGACTTTTTGTCAATCAAAATTTCAAAAAATTATATTAAAAATTTTATCGTTTAAAAATGTATAATTTCATCTCTAATACCTTTAAATTCCAACAAAACTCAATTATCGATTCCAAAAATGTCGATAATTAAAAAAAATCCAACCCAAAAATGCAATATGGCTTAACTCCCAACATTTTGAAAATCCTTTGGGCATAAAATGTCTCTTCTATATATTCGACATGTCTTTAGTCGAATGAAGTAATCTGTTCACTTGAGCAGAAATTTATTTACTAGGAAGATGTGTCTCTTTTGATAAATAACATGAAGTGTTTTATGTCCAATAAACATTTCCTTCAAGTAAAGAAATATATTTTTGAAATAACTTCCTACACCATTCGTCCGAAAAAATATTTTGGTAAAAGTAAATGTTTCTACCTAGTAGTTCAGAATATATGCCGCCAGGTGCGCACAATAGTTATAATAGAAATATGAAACGAGCAATAACATAAACAAATAGGCCGCGTTCGATTCAGCATCCCAGGCACCTCACATTTATATTATAAATAAACAATCTTTGCATAATTATTGCAAAAATTTAAAAATTTATGACCAATAAAGAAAATTTCAAATCGAAAGGAAAATTAATATTTGTACTTTAATTATTCAAATTTTTGAAACAATAGAGGAATTTTTTGAGTTAAGTAAATTATTCTTTGAATCAAATAATATTTTATGAACTCTATTATGTGTTTATTCTGAACAATATGTCGCATCTTAGAAATCATTCTCTTTACATTAAGAAACTCAGCTATCATATCAAAGATTTATTTATTATAGTCAACAGCAAATCTATTTCGCTCAATTAATATTTCACAGTGCAAAGTAAACATTTCTATGTTTTAAGCATTGCGTTCCTTAGATCCAGACATAAAATTTCTTTAAACTACCATTTCATTGAATCAAAGAGATTGTCTTTGATTCAAACAAGCTTTTTTTCAGTGTATTTGTAAAACAATTGATAGCTATTTTTAATCAAATGGCGGAAAAATTTACTTACTAAATCTAAATCAGTGAAAAGTGAAAGAAAAACTAATTCGGTTTTCAAAGTAAAAATATTGACTAACTTCATTCTCATTTTTGTTTTCAAAATACTTAAGGATATCTTAGTGACTTCATGATATATCAGTGATTTCAGCAGAATTCAGTGACTTCAGAAAATTAAAGTTGCTGAAGATATTGCATGTTATTTCAAAGAAATCAACTGACTTCAGGAGATTTCGGGTTATTTCAAGAAACTTCAAATTGTTCAGTGATTTAAAAAATACTGCAGGTGACTTTATCACATGTGTATACCTATCCTCATGGATTACCAACCCCTTAGCATATTATGACATACGAAGTTATAAATATTGAAATCTAAAATTACATACTACTTTACATTACAGTATATAGTGATTTATCCCTTTAAGACCCGAGATTTTTTACATGCTGTACATTCACAAAATCAGCTGTAATGAATTTCGATAGGGTCACAGATGACAAAAAAATTGTAATAGTTTTTTATACAGGCAACACTACCCCTGCATGTAAAAACACGCCTAGAAATGTCGGAAATTGGTTTTGCAAGTTCTCATGACTTTTTATTTGATTTAATAAACAAACAAAAATGTATAAAATGACTTGGAGCTATTCTGAAGATCTGGTAAGCCCCACCAGCCCTCTTGAACCAGAGTCAAATGCAAAAAAACCAGGCCCTGATTGCGAAGAACCTTTTTATCCTTTGCGGCATAGTGGTAATCCAGATTACCACCTTTTTTATTTACAACTTTTTTCTCTAGATTCAATGTTTTTGAAGTAATAAAAAAAGTCTTATTGATATCGTATTTGAAGCATTGTAGAACGTAAAAAACATGATGACGAATGTATTGGGTAAATTTATAAACAGTCATATATAAAAAAATTTCGAAAATCATTCTATTTACGAAAGAAATCATTTTTGAACGAAGTATTAAATAAATTAGAATAAGACTTGTTACTCTGGGGGGTTTGGGGTCGCTGCTTACGAATCCGGAGCCCGATTTGAAAATTCAAAATGGGGAATCCAGTATGGCGGACGAGTTTTCAAAAAATGATGGATTTTCCTGAAACTTGGCATCTGGGGGTTTTTGGGGTATCGGATAACGAATTTGAAGTCAGGCGTTAAAAATTCAAAATGGTGCATTCAACAGGGTGGACAAATGTTGAAAAAGTTGTTGGATTTTCATAAAACTTGTCACTCAGGGGTTTTTGGGGTCGCTGATTACGAATTCGTAGTCCGAGTCGCAAAATTCAAAATGGTGGATCCAATATGGCGGAAGAGTTGAAAAAATTAATGGCTTTTCATAAAACTTGGCATCTATGGGTTTTTGAGGTTTCTGATAATAATCTGCGGCGGAATTGAATCGAAGCACCATTGGCTACTGCCAGCCGTCACTGGCCGGACCGCGAGGAAACGAATGAAGAGCGAAAGGACGGTCAGAGTCAAAAGCAATATTTTTATATGTAACGTACATTTACATCAAGGGAAACAAATAAGAAACAGAAGACTGATAAGAATTGAAAGTGGCTGTTCCTGCACTGAAAACAAATAATATGCTACATGTAACAAATAAAAATAAAAACTTGCGACAATTCGAAAATGCTGTTCATGCCCTAAAAATAAATTAATTCTACGGGTAAGAAATAATGAATGAAGCTAGTGAATCATCAAAGATTCAACTATTATACTAAACTACATTTTTCACAGCCAAATTGAAACAGAGAATTTTGATTTTATACTAAATTTTAAAATTAACAACCCCGAAAACTCCTAGATGCCAAGTTTCATGAAAATCCAACAATTTTTTTTTAAACTAGTCCACCATATTGGATCCGTTATTTTGAATTTTGCAAATCGGGCTCCGGGTTCGTAATCAGCGACCCCAAAAACCTTAGTGTGACAAGTTTTATGAAAATCAAACAACTTTTTCAACATTTATCAACCTTGTTGAATCTGCCATTTTGAATTTTCGAAAATCTGATTGCAGATTCGTTATCCGAGATCCCGAAAACCACTAGATGCCAAGTTTCATGAAAATTAATTAATGTTTTGAATACTTGTCCGCCATATTGGATCTGCCATTTTGAATTTTCCAAATCGGGCTCCGGGTTCTTAATCAGCGACCCCAAAAACCTTAGAGTGACAAGTTTTATGAAAATCCGACAACTTTGTCAAAAATGGTCTACCATGTTGAATCTGACATTTAAAATTTTTAAAATCTGACTTCAGATTCGTTATCAGAGATCCCAAAAACCACTAGATTCCAAGTTTCATGAAAATCCATCAATTTTTTGAAAAATCGTCCGACATATTGGATCCGTCATTTTTAATTTTGCAAATCGGGCTCCGGATTCGTAATCAACGACCCCAAAAACTCTCGAGTGACTAGTTTTATGAAAATCCAACAAGTATTTAAAAATTTACCCACCATGTTGAATCCGCCATTTTGAATTTTTAAGGGTGTTTTTAGAATTTTGTGATGCTCAAAATATTCATTAAAATTAAAAATAGGCACGAAAGTGAACATCGTGTATTTTGTACTTTGTTTAGTTTCGTGATAGCTATTTACTTCAAAGTTCCATGACATTATTGCAAAAATGACCTTGAAAACACAGTTATTTATGACGTTATATGTAGTCAATAAATGCAACAATATTTATAGGGTTTTAAATTTTTTACAAGTAAATGAAATAATTTTCTTGAATATGCTGCAAAGGAATCGGGAATATATTAATTTTTCTCAAAGTTATGGATTTTTGAAAGCGTTTTTGGGAACTAAGGTTCCCAGTGGGTCTCAAAGGGTTAAGGGGGACTCTTTTTAGTACATTGAACGCTAACAAGAGGTGGCCAATGCCATATCTACGTCCACAATATCACTAAATTAAATTGATAACCTAGTCACTCGATAATATACTTTCCCCAATACCTGCGCCGGAACTTGCGACTTACACATTCGCTCAGAAGAGTCTTAAGTTGGTCTTTACTCGATTTGTGACGTCACAACGAAGTAGTGTGGCATTAAGTCCTCTGAAGAACTAAGTAATGCCATGCGCATCCCCAATCTACTCTTTCACCCTGAAACTGCGCATCGCAACTTAGATTCTTCTGAAAGAACGTGATCGCTCGTACCTGCGCGGTGATTGAGGAAAGCATGATTGTCGCATGATTCCTCATGCTCGTTGGTAATCCACGCTCTATCCCTTTTGTTGTACAATCTACTATTACATTATAATAAACCTCAAACAATGTTTCCTACTAGATAAAAAAGTGGTTTTTATTCACTACACAACTTGACACAGTTGTACTCCAAGCTTTAATCACTCACGTTATTAAATTTCTAAAGCAATTATAATTCTCATGACTTGTTAAAAACAAAAGATTTTCACCGCGTTGTACGTGAAAATTAATATTTTCAAGTTTGGAGGATTATACGTATTTATTATGAACTTTTAATTTAAAAGATGAATGAGTTTAAATTGTACTTTTCTCTCGAAATTGGAAGCATTTTTAAGGTATTATTTTATACCTCTAAATTGTGACATGTTTTTTATTATTGTTGTGTAACTTTTTAATATGATGGTTTTTTCATATACTCATTATATTTTTCTGATAATGAGCAGAAAATAATATTTTGCAGTAGTGAGTTTGTGGCTTAAAGTAATACTTTTAATTACTGGGGCGAAAATAATTTAAGTGCTGCCTGCTTACTGGTTTCAGTTAGAATGGAGCATTTTCTTATTTGGCATCAAAATTAATTTCGCGCGACCTCTCACAGTTAAATCAGTAAACACGCCTAAATCTTTTTAAGATTAAAAATTTAACATGCCCAGTTTGAACGCTAGTTTTCTAAAGGTATGGGTCCACGTTTCAACAGAAAATTTTTACCTTGACATACAGGTAATTATTATTTACTCTCGCCGGGGATCACGTTACCTTGCAGCTGGTGAGAGTGCTTAAGGGTAAAATCGGACGAGAGACCTGGAGAAGATGAACCAGAGGGACAGCACTGCGTGGTGTGGTATGCCGCGGGAACCGCATGACTCTAGTCTGCGGAATCTGAACTAAGGATCGATGCTTCCGGGGGATAATAGCAAAGCTCCCTAGAATATCGAGGGCGCGAGTTCTCATGTTCCCAAGCCATGATTTAATCGCCGTGCGAAGGCCTAAATGACACTAAGGTTACTAAATCCTTAAGCATTCCGACATCCTCCATAAAACGAGGCAAACACGGGGGGGGGGGGGCACAAGGAGCCAGAAAGTCTACGGCGTAGAGTCTTCTCTCGGACCACAAATATTTCTTGTTGCAGTTGGCCCTGAGAAAACGGGCAGTATCGAAGATCAGAAATCCTAGGACCTAGGAATACAGTTTGAGCTAGAGCACGCTACGGATTTCCTACGGAGGGCCCTGATTACATCATATAAGAAAAATTTCCCTACAGGTATAATTAAATCTAGGAATGATGTTGAATGGTGGAACACCCACCAAGAGAAGCTCCGCAAAAAGTCTAAAGCTATATACAAAAGGGCACACAGGACTAATCTGCCTTCAGAGCTCGGGCTACTATAAGACGACTTAGAATGAATACAAGCAGAACATTAGAACTTACCAACAGAAAGACTGGAGGGGCTTCTGCTAAAAAGCTAAAGAAATTTCGGAGACATCGAGGCTCCACAAGATCCTGGAAGAAGATCCGGAGGCTAGCGAGTCCACTTCCTGTGTTTTTAGCGGACTCAAACGGTTCGAGAGTAGGAATGCTGGAGCCAGGAGAGGGAGCAGGCCAAATGACAATATACGTACAGGATGAACAGAGCAATGAAAATCTTTAGGCTACCCAAGAAAGACGTAATAATGAAGATTCAGATGCTCACAGGGCACAAGTACTTGTACTAACAAAAGCCAAAAATGAGGTTAAACCCAACGAACGAGTGCAGGAACTAGCCAAGCTCAGGCAAATAACTCTTGGGCCTATTTCATAAATCCCGAGGAAATAACAACCCAAACATTGGTTGACAGCTTGGTCTTTATCAAGCCGTCTGGAATCAAACACTAAGAGCAAACTGTTAACACGTCGGCGACCATATAACTATATTTTTCGAACACTAGCGCCAGGCTTGGGA
>CAKNWT010225061.1:0-16928 GCA_932066315.1 Andricus coriarius
AAAAAAAAACTTTTCACTAAAATAAGCATTTTTCTATTAAAATACATGTAAAAATTGAAACTTTGACAATTTTTTGTTAAAAAACTGTCCATTTTTCTTACTTTTTTCTTTCGGATTATTGCTTTGCAGGTTCAAAAATAAAAAAATAAATTATATTTAGAATTTTTCCCAAAAAGCCATTTACTGTACATTTGGTGCGGGGTCCTTTCCTGACTTTTCAAGATTTCTTTCAAAATTCCTGACTTTCCCTGACTAATGAAATTCTGTGACCTTTCCCTGCGAATTCCAGGTATTCCCTGACCTACGGCCACCCTGTACAAATAGAGTTTGTTAAGTATCAGTCTAGTTTCAACGAATTCTAATCAATAAAGCTTAGTATACGTGAAGTTCAACTTGATTTCAAAATATTAATAGCAAAAAATGATTAAATTTCCAAAAATGCCATTAAATTGTCGTTAAAGTTGAAAAATCGGGAATAAATGAAAAACTTAGAAATATTTTCAATTGTGGCTTAATGATTTTTCACCGTGATAAAATGAAAAATCTATTGTTGAAAGGGTGTGTTTTTCTAGTTTCAAACAGAACGAAAAATTAGAAATCAACGAAAAAACGGTGGAGTTATGAATTATTATACATATTCACCTAATAAAAAACGGTTTAACAGTGTTTTTTCGTTCAGCAGAGAAAAAGTTTAAAAACCTATTTTTTTCTTTAAAGGAATAAAAATTCCAGGAACATGAGCAAAATTCAAGGACTTTTTCAGGTTTTTCCAGGTGGAAAATGCACGGACTTTCCATGTTTTCAACGATTTCTAGGACGCTGGAGACTCTGAATTAATAAATAGAAAACAGTACTGGATCCTGTTAAAAATATATAATTTGACTCTTTTCATTTTTAGAAACCTGTCAGGGTGGAGAAAAGTAAAACCTTCGGTTCTTGTTGTACTTTGTCAACTATAACTGCTAATCTATCGATACCATTTGGGGGATACGTACCAGGACAATCAATTCCAGTAAAGGTCGACCTGGAAAATAATTCAGGAATTAAAATCTCTAATGTAAAACTGACTTTACATAAGGTAAAATATTATCCCATTATATTATTCACAATAATTATTCTTTTGAGCCTGAAGCGTTACATCTGTAAAATTTTTAATACCGGAAGGTTCGAAATATAAATAATATTTATTTATTTAGAATGTGATCTATCGAGTGAAAAAACCCCGGGCGGATGAAAAAACGAAGTCTTTCATAGAAGTTGAAGTTAGCAAAGGTCCAATGGAATATAAGGGGATGATCAATTATGAACAAGTTTTGAAAGTTCCAGACCTTCAGCCCTCGACATTGAATACGTGTGGTATCATTGACGTTAATTATACACTAAAATTAGAAGCTGATGTCAACAGATGGTGTCGGTTAGTACAAGATCCATTATATTAGATTTTCTGAAAAACAGATAGTAATACTATTCAAAAATAAGTCCGAGAAGGTCCGCGGTCAAAGCTTCAAAGGCGAGAGGTTAGAGGTCAAAGGTCGAGGGTCAAGTGTCAAAGACAGGGTTCTATTTTCTGAAAAAAGGAAGAATTACTTTTAAAAAGTCAGTCCTAGAAGGTCAGGATTTCAGACTCAAAGGTTAGGAGTTACAGATCAAATATCAAGGGACAAATGCCAGTCAGGGTTCGTTTCTCCGAGAAAGTCCGGGGTGGTTGTGAAACTTAGGGTTCGATTTTGCAGGATTTACCTTTCTAAATAAAAGAAACAAGTACTTTTGAAAAATAGTTCCACTGTCCCAAGTCAGGAGTTAACGGTTAGAAGCCAATAATAGGGGTCATATTTTGATTACTTTCACTTTATTTTTGTATCTTTTAGCCGTCGAAGGAGTTTGAAAATCGTTGCCCCTATTTTGATAGGAACCGTTCCTTTAGCCAATTATCAGTCTTTAATGGCTTCTGGACATCAAAATGATCGAATTAAGCAAAAAGTTAATTCCGAAGGTTTTTCTCCTTGCGCTGGTGTATATTACACCGCAGCAGTAGGTTCGTATTCATATTTATATAAATATCTATTTTTTTGCTTCTTTAAAAGAATAGGGTTGTTTCACAATTTTAGATAAAATCATTTTTTAATACATAATTTTAATCTAAACTCAATGTGCGTTCTAAATTTTTTTCTGTTGAGTTGTTCAACAGAAAAAAATTATTAAAAATTGAAGGCGGGAAAACACTTATTCAAGTTGGTGTCACGTGACTCAGAGGTTCTCATAATTATCAATGTAACGATGTGGCTTTGATGGAAACGATGGGAACTAATGAAACTTATGATAAAGAGGTTATGTCACATAACCGTTTCATTTTCACTCCTCGTATTTCTGCACTTACGAAATCACTATCACCATAAATAGCTCTATTCTCGAGAAATTTCTGCTATTGACTTTTACAAAACCCTCCTTGACATTTTTTAAACAATATTTTGAGACTTCTATTTTCGACGTGCAGATAACCAAAACAAAACATCGGCACAGAAAAAGATATTTGAGAATTACTGACACATAAGCTGTGATTGGTGGAAAATCCGACCCCTTTGACGTCAGAGGGGCCCTCCAATCGAAATCGTGATAGAAAATTCATATTTCAGCATTAAATTAAAAATAGTAAACAATACGTAACAAACATGTTATGGGCGTTTTTAAAATTCGAATTTTATAAACTATAAGATCCATACATTGGAAAAGTGATATCTGACTTTGGAAACAACCCTATTATAAGAGTAGCGTTACTTGTGGTTATAGATTCCTGTTACCGACACTTACCGACATTCGAGAACTTTTAATGATCCATGTCCGTGATAAATTTATAAAATTATTCTAGAATGTCGGCAACGCAGGAATCTGTATCCAAAAACAAACTACTTCTATATACTCAAAGATATTTAAATTTGAACCCTCTGCATACTACATTTCGAATATTTGGAGACATTTTTAACTTGAAAGTGAAAAAATTTTAACGCTAAATTATTATCTGATGAAAGTATTTTTTCAGCTCCACCAACCTACCAAGAATCAATTTTCAGAGCTCGGGAATACCCGGAAGAAAGTAAATCCGAAACGAGTCCTTTAATCACAAAGTGATACTTATTTTGAACTTTTTGATATATTTATACAATTTATATTATCATCTTAAGTCAGTTAAGACTCATTTTGATGTTCTTAAACAATTAAAATATATTTTTCTCCAAATTAGTGCAGGAACTTACGTCTGCTGCAGAAAAAGTGTTCACAGATTACTGTAAATAAAATGCCTTTTCATAGACCTTGGAATATAATTTCCTATCATTTATGTTTAAAATTATACGATTCTATTCCACTTGACTTCAGTTCAGTTTTTTTAATTATTAGGGTTCTTTTGTATTTGAATTCTTCCGATTACTCTTCATTTCCATTTTAATTCCTTTTGTTTTCTTGAATTCTTTTGAAATCTTTTGAATTTACCTTGAATTTAGATTCTACTTCTGCTTGATTCAATTCGGTTATTATTTTCAAATGAACAATAGGGAATTAAAAGTGCAAAAGTCAATACAACTTTTTCAATTAGTTATTATTCTTAGTGAAAACTAAATACAATCCTTCTGAAATTACTTCATTTCCATTGAATTTACTTGTTGGAAACAAGACCCAACCCCAAAATGGAATTGCCACATTTTACTTCATCAATACTATAATTAAATCTTTTTTAGGCAATCAGGGCCTATTCCTGTTTTGAATGAAATTTGTATTCGGAGTGAAAAATTAGCTTAAAAATCATAAAAAAGCATATAAAAAAAGTTTTACACAAAAACTTATGAAATTAGCCAATTTTTTACTCTAACTATCTACAAAAGATGTAATATTAGTATTCATGGAGTAAAATGAGGTAATACAATTTCGAAGTTGAGTCCTGTTTTAAAAGAATTAAAGCATTTAAATAATTTCAAATGATTTTTAAAGATTTCAAGAAATTTCTAAACATTTTAAAAGGCTTTTCAACTATTTCTAATTTTGGAAAAAAATTATATTATATTATAATAAAATATTAAATTAATCAAAATATTATAATCCAATTTGTGACAAATTCTGACTTGGAATAGGGATTTTTTTAAATTCCTTTCTTCTAAATCAGAATAAAAAATCTTTGAAAAAAATACCGTATCAACTCAAAAATTCGCTGTTTCAAGTAAAATTATAATTCTTTTAGAAAATTCACGGTTCCGACTCAGAATTAGAATTAAAAAATATATGAAATTACTTTTAATTTGCATATTAGTACATTCGAGAAAATCCCGCTTTTTACGGGTGAACCAAATTTTTTGGTACAAATATACAGGTACAAATATTGAATTTCGTATAGAAAAATCTCTATTTATTCAGCCCCATTCGATTTTTTTATAATACGACAAAAATATAATTAAACAATTTAATTTATTTGATCATTCAAAGCTTTTTAAACTTAAAATAAAATTTACACACAGCGAAGTGAAGTTTTCAGTAAAAGTATTTGATTCATCCATAGAAAAAATTCAATTGTAGTTAATTGTACCTCAATTAAGGAGGCCTCAATTCACAGGCCCCCCACAAGACTTCACGAGAAGATCTTCGCGGAGTGGGAAAAACGGCTTCGTAGATTATATGAAAATGAAAGTGGTAACTGTAAATAGCCAAGGTAGCTACTAGCACCAATAACCTAGTCACAATTCAGTATTGCGTTCCATTCTAAGCGTTTCATTCAGTTTTCTATTCTCTTCAAAATGGGTCTGAAAGAATTTAAAATTTTCTTTAATAATCCTTATAAAGTTTATTATGCTGGAGAAACTATTAAGGCACGCATTCTTGTTGTTCTAGATTCTCCCAAAAGAATTCGAGGTAAATATTTTTGATGTGCTTAATACTCAAATAAATCATTGTTTGTTTTTTTAAACGTGTTTTGTTTACAAATACATTTTTTTCAAAGAAAATTGAGTGTCTTTTGAAATTTTCTGACTTTTAAAACACTAATATTTCTTTATAAAAATGTTTTTTTTTGTCTCTTTAATGATAAAAAAGAAGGTTAGTGAACGTTGAAAAAAGATAAAACCTCTGTCACATATTATTAGGTAATTTTTCAAGCGTTTTTCTTTTTAGGTATAACTGTTAAAATAATTGGAGAGGCCAATACTGACACAGGAGAAAACCAACGTAAGTGATTTTGTAATTAAGATTTGTTTAAGCAATCATTTAACTGAAATAGTTTTTTTTATCAGGACAGCGCTCTCGTTGGAAATTAAAGTCAAATAAGAAGCGAGACAATTGTTCCGATCATGAAGTATATTTATCAATATCATACTCAATTTTTGAAGATACCTCTGGTAAGTTTTAATTTGATTTTAATTTATTAATGCAAAACTTATTCAATTACCATAAAATAAGTAAATGAATAACTTATTTTCAACATTTATTTGAATAAAAAACCAAGCAAAAAGTCTTGCTGCAATTTAAAGTTTAAATTTTATGGCATTTTAAAATTGAGGGCACTTTAAATTGTAAAGTTTCAAAGATGAAAAATGAAAAATCTAAATCAATTGAAAATTTTGAGATTAAACAATTCTAAATAATTGAATGTTTAAGGCTGAACGAATTCTATTAACAATATTAAAAATAAAACATTTTTCAATTGGATGACTTTCAAAGTTATTACCCTTTTAGTGTTTCCTAATTGAAGATTTAGAATTGGACAATTTTGTAATTAAGCATGTATTCGATTACAAAATTAACATCGAAATGTTGAAATTGAATGAGTATAAAATTTAAAATCTCAACTGATAATTGTTAAGAATGCAGCTCTTCATAAAATTAAACAATCTCGTATTTTAACCCTGTCGTAAAATTTTTTATCTTACATTTAAATATTTTAATGTAGATAAATAACGGATTGGAGTAAAAATATTATTTGTTGAAATCCGCGATTTTTCCAAACTTTATGGACGTTTATTTTGTCTCTACGAAAAATATTTTTAAGGTCTTTAAAAATATACGAAATCTCTTATTTAATAACTCTGATGTAATGTCTATATTTGAAATTCAATTGATTGTATAATCCTGTATCATAAATAACAATCTTATAAATTATTCATTGCTGTGATGTTTTACATAATTGCATGATGAAGAAAATGAATCCTCATTTATTAAAGTTTGATGATAATATAAAGATTAAACTTAGAAACAACGCGTCAAAAATTGAAGAACATGTACACAATTTTTAACCTAATTTTAATTTCGAAGTCTAAAAAAGTTGAATTGAGTTGGAAGCAATGATTTCCACGCAAGTGTTATTTATTCATTTTTGATGCATTTATATCAATTTTGTTCATCTTGACTCTGAACAATAAATTAAGTATAATGACTTAAAGATAAATAAAAAAAGCTGTGAGCAAATAATTTTAAAATTTTTGAATTGTTATAAGTAAAAAATAATTTTTTCTCGTGTTTCAATCCACAGATGTAGACGAAGAGCTCGAACTGTCACCTGGTGAACATCTTTATCCTTTCGAGTATGTTTTGCCTCCAGATTTACCCAGCAGCTTAGAATCTGATTTAGGTCATATTAGGTATAGAGTTGAAAGTACCATTGATCAACCTTGGAACTTCGACGATGAAATTAAAGAAACCATCACAGTTTTCTCTAACTATGATCTCAATGCAGATTGCAGAGCTTCGGTAATTTTTTATAAGTCTTGTTAATTTGTGATATTTTAAACCTTTACTCAATCTATATAACATTTTATTTATACTGCTGAGCGACAGAGACTCAATCTATATAACATTTTATTTATACTACTGAGCGACAGAGATTAGTGAGGTGGTTGAAATGTATACCTGTTGAAATTTTGGTTGTTGATGATCGATCCCCCCAATTTTTTCGTTTACCAGAAAAAGAAATTCATTTTTTTTTTTAATGGTCAACATTAACCCGTGCTTTCTGGCTTTTGAAATTAGCATGGGATTTTAAGTGGGAAAAGCTTACTTAACAAAAAATGTTAAAAAGATGTACTTGCTTTTAATTTTTTGCAAATTAAAGTTTAGTCACTTCGTAAGGAATGCTCAAGGGATAATTCTCACCCAATAACTTGTAATTTTGCAGTTTTTTCTGTGATATTCATGCCCAAGTCGGTATTTGTTTAAATGTGTTTAACATGAACTGGCTTTATTCAATAAGTGACATGTTTCCAAATATTTTTAAATAATTTTCAATTGTTTAAATAATTATTATTTGTGTAAACCATTTTTTTCCAGTAAATCGTGAAAAGTTACGATTTTTCAGAAACAAGTATATACTAGTTGATAAATGTAAAAAATAATATTTTCATGTAAGATATTTGGGAATTATTTAAACAATTTTTATTTGTTTAAACCATTTTTTCCCTGTAAATAGAGAAAAGTTATTATTTTTTAGAATTAATTATGCTGTTAATGAATGTTAAACCTAATATTTTTTGTAAAAGTCAGTTTGCAATTATTTAAATAATTTATTTCACTTGCATTTTTTCATAGGGAAGGTGAGGTAAATTCTAATTTCTTCAAATCTGTTACACTATTTCGCTTATTAATCACTACTTTCTTATATCAATGAAATTGGTCTGAAAAATCACTAACCATAACTGAATTGATAAAATATAAAAAAATTACTGTTTAAAAAATTAGGTTATACGTTCTGAGTTAAGAAAATACCGAATAATAAGCGACATAATGCAAGAGACTCGAAACAAACTAAAATTTCATCCACCTTTCCTATAAAAGCCTTATATGTTAAAATAATTGCAAACTGTATTAAAAAAATATCACTTTCAACGCCGCTCTTAACATTCATTAACTGCGTTGTTAATTTCATAAAATAATAACTTTTGAGAATTTACAGAGGAAAAAATTGTTTTAACAAACGAAAATTGTTTAAATAATTGTCAAAGATGTCAACAAAGAAATGTTAATCTTGGCATTCATAAACTGTACCATTTATTGCGAAAAAATAATAACTTTTTACGATTTAAAGGAGGAACAAATTGTTTAAACAAGTAATAAATGTTTAAATAATTAAAAATGAGTTAAAAATACTTGGAAACTTGTCAGTTACCAAATAAACATAATTCATGTTGAGAAAAATAAAAACATACCGTCTTTAGAATGAATTTATGTATAAAACTTCTATTCTACATTTATGGTACATTTTCGGGGCAAGATACAAGGGTGTTGGGTTTGAGTCAAAATTAAAAGTTATTGGGTAAAATTATTCCTGGAATACTCCTTAAGAATTAAGTAAACCTTAATTTATAAAAAGTTAATAACAAGTACTTCTTTTAACAAAAATACTGAATTTCTTTTTCCGTAAAGCGAATACATTAGGGGGGGGGGGGATGTAATTTACCAAAAATCCAAAGTCAAATTCTTGGACCAATCTAGGGATTGATCCAAATCCTATATATAATTCCCTAAACGTTATTAAAGAAAATTCTAGATTATTAAATTATTAAATTTGTTTATTTTTTAGGAATCTGTAGTGGTAGAGGGATCTAAAAACTTTATCGCCTGTAGCTCCTTCGGCTGCTGTTATCCCTCGCCACCTCTTCTTGCGAATTTTTCATTGCCAGTTAGAGGATATGTGCCAGGACAGACGATTCCAATCAAAGTCAATATTAAAAATGAATCAGGGGTGGAAGTTTCTTCTGTAAAATTGTCGCTTGAAAGGGTAAAATATTTTTTTCTGTAATATTCAGGAATATTCTAAAATCCTTCCAATGCTCTTGAATATTTTGGAATGTTCAGGAATGTTCTTGAAAGTTTTCACATGTTCTTGAATATTCTATACTATGCGAAAATTCTGGAATATTCATGTCTTTTTTAGAAAATCTGAGTGATTATTCCAGAACATTTTAGAAATCTTTAGAAATCTTTAGACTTATCTATAGATTATTTTGAAAAGTTTTAGAATGTTTTGGAATGTTTTATCATGTTCTCATTTCTTACAATATTCTAGAATGTTCTAGTTTATTCTGAAATTCTGGAATATTTTGTAATATTATAGCTTCTTTCAAATATTCTGGTATATTCTGAAATTTTCTGCAATGTTTAAGAATTTTTAAGAAAGTTGAGTAATTATTCAATTTATTCTATAACACTTCCAAGTATTATAATCCCCAATATTTTAGAATGTTTTGGAGTTTTTTCGCATTTCAAAAATATTTTAGAAAGTTCTGGAATGGTATGGAATATTCTAGATTGTTATGAAGTGTTTTAAAAAACGTGCCGAAATGTTCTACATTATTCTGAAATGTTTTAGAATGCACTAAAATGTTCTGAAAAAGGGTATTCTTTAACTTTTTATTCATACGAAGATTGGAACTCTGATTGACTTATCATTTTTTAAACATTGCAAAATATATATCTCAGTATTAATAATGCTTACTTAAGCTGTAGGGTTGTTAAAAATTAAATTAAACTATTTCCTAAAAAATTGTGTAATAAAAATTGTAAATACTATAATAATTCTAGTGTGTGACACATCGTGTGAATAGGCCTGGTTCGAACATCAGAATTAATTGTAAATGGACTACAGTAGCCGAAGTTAGCAGAAGCCCAATCGAACATAATCGACTCGTCAATTATAAGCAAATTTTGAAAGTTCCTCCCCTACCACCCTCAAATTTAAACCATCATCGCATCATTGATGTCAAATACTCTGTAAAATTGGAAGCGTTTGTCAATGGATGGTGAGTGCTGATAATTTTTTTTTAACTTTTCGCAACAATTCTCATGAATTTTTATAACTTTATTGTGATTTTGTTCTATTTGAGCCTTATTTTTTGGTCCTAAATTTTTGGTTTGGAACATAGCCGTTGGGGATCTTAGTTTTGGGCCTTGCGTTTTGGAACATGAGGCTTAATACTTAAGCTTATAGTTTAACTAATTTTTTATATATGATTTTCAGGTGTCGGAAAAATTTGAAACTAGATACTCCAGTTCTCATAGGGACCGTTCCCTTATCCAATTATCAGTCTTTAGCGGGACCCCCGAAACAAAATTATCCAAGAAAGGACCCTGCGATTAGCTGGAATTCAGTTACTTCAGTAGATGCTAAATTTTCTCAATCTGCACCTCCTTCATCAACATCTTCGTCTTCTGTTCCCATCGTCATACCAAATTCATTCACGACCGTCAATGCATCGGCAGAGGATTCCTCTTTACAATTACGTAAGAATTGACTTTGAAAAAATGAAGAAATAAATATTAAGATGATAATTTTTACTGATGATACTTTAAGGTCTAATTTGAGGGTTCAGAACCCAAATCTTGGAATATTAATAGCGGAAATTTTTTTTTCATTCAGCTCCACAATCATATGACGAACATGAATTTTCGAAGACGTAAGGAAGTCACTCTATTTTTACTCCACGAGATGCCAAAAGTACAAAAAAACTTCTAATCTGAAGTAGAGCCATTTTGAAGGATACAAAATACTTTGTAGGTTCAGATTGATTTATGTTTTATAAGGATACAATATTATACCATTTAATGCAATACCAAAAGTTACCGTGAATCTGTTGTAATGTTAATTGAGCGTCTGAATTCCATAACATCCTTAGCGCTCGGATTGATGCCCATGAGTTGCCGAAACGCGGAAAAATGGCCTGAAATGACCAACTTGGGAAATTCACTGCACAAAAAATATAGCAATATGCAACTCTACGATACGCACAACTTTCATTTAGAATTTTTTTATTTCATTCATAGTTTATTTATTAAAAAATAAAAACCGGAAATTCTTATTGCACGAAAATCAATGACTTTTTAAACTAAACTCGCGAAAACTCGGCTTCTGCTCGACGCACTGATCTTGTTTTTCTTCCCAAATAGGAAAGCCTCTGCCGATGCTCACTTATGTTTTAAAAATAGATTTTTTTGTGATATTTATACCATAAAAATTAATGCAAACCATTACCGTCAGGAATCGTTTCCTCAGACTCTGACGGAAAAAAGTCTCCAAGGAAGTTTTGCCCTTGTACCGACCACAGTGGTCTAAAATAGGAATTTAATGTTCATAATCGCCCACAGGTCGTATTTCTTAACCGATTTTAAGGTTCTTTTTTTAGATATACTCAGAATTAAATTTCTAAGAGCATTTTGGTTTGCGATTTTTCAATTTTTGTCACAGAGCAACAACATATAAACAAAGTGACAAAGTTGGGCATTTCGGCTTTGTGAATTTTTATCTCAAGAAAAAATAGAGAAAGAGACTCACTATCAGCTGGAATTATTGAAACTCAATATTTCTCTTCAAAAATAGCTATAGAATACAAATGAAATATTACTTTTCAAATATCACCCCGATAAGTCTGTTTTATAGGCTTCTAAAAAAACCCCATAAGTGGAAAAATGGGTTTTTGCGAGTTTTTGGCGCTAATTATGATTTACTTGTGTTTTTTTAATGCAAATTGTTTCTGATACATAAGAAACTATTTTGTCCTAATAATGGGATATTGACATACATTGTTTAAACAATTTATTATTATTTTTAGCAATTTTCTCTTAGAATACAGGTAGAAAGTCGCGGTTTTTTCAAAAAATTTCCACTTTTTGTCCAATGTCCAATTAGACTGAGGTAAAACTTCATTAATTTTAACAAACATAATTGTTTAAACAATTTATTATTATTTTTATAATATTCAGATTGAATGATGCTAGAAAGTTGCTGTTTTTTTCTGACATTTTTCATTTTTTGTCCAATCTCCATTTAGACTGAGGTGGATAAACAATTAAAGTTAAAAAATTAATTGTTTAACAATTTATTACTACCTTTAATAATCTTTAACTTGAATAGTGCTAGAAAGTTGCGGTTTTTTCTGTAATTTTCAGTTTTTTGTCTAATTTTCAATTAGAGTGAGGTAAAGATTAATTAAAGTTAGAAAATTAATTGTTTAACCAATTTATTACCATTGTTCAAATTGAATATTATTAACAATAGTAATAAATTGTTTGAACGATTAATTTTCTAACTTTAAGAAATTATTTACCTCACTCTAGTTGGAAATTGAACCAAAAACTGAAAAATGCAGAAAAAACCACAACTTTGTAGCATTATTCAATCCGAATATTATTAAAATAATAATAAATTGTTTAAACAATTATTTTTGTTAACATTAATTAAGTATTACCTCAGTCTAATTGAAAATTGAACAAAATGTGGAAATTTTTTGAAAAAACCGCGACTTTCTACCTCTATTGTAAGAGAAAATTGCTAAAAACAATAATAAATTGATTAAACAATTTATGTAAACGTCTAATTGTCACGACAAAGGAGCATTTTATGTATTAAACACAATTTGCATTAAAAAACCGCAGAGAAATCATAATTAGCACCAAAAACTCGCAAACCGCATTTTTCACTTATGCCTACAAAACTAGGCCTAAAAACACACTTATGGGGGTGATATTTGGAAAGTAATATTTCATTTGTATTCTATAGCTATTTGTAAAGAGAAATATTGAGTTTCAATAATTCCAGCTGATAGTGAGTCTCTTTCTGTATTTTCTCTTGAGATAAAAATTCACAAAGCTGAAATGCCCAACTTTGTCACTTTGTTTGTTTATATCTTGTTGCTCTGTGACAAAAATTGAAAAATCGCAAACCAAAATTCTTTTAGAAATGTAATACTGAGTATTTCTAAAAAAAGAACTTTAAAATCGGTTAAGAAATACGACCTGTGGGCGATTATGAACAGTAAATTCCTATTTTAGACCACTGTGGTCGGTACAAGGGCGCCGTCGATTCGAGCCAAGTGCGCGCATATTGTTATATTTTTTGCGCAGTGAATTTCCCAAGTTGGTCATTTTCGGAAATTTTTCCGCGTTTCGGCAACTCACGGTGTACTCTGGGAGAGTGAGTCCGAGCGCTAAGGACGTTATGGAATCCAGACGCTCAATTTTAATCATGATTTATCATCAACTATGAAATATTCGTTGCTGAAATTTCAATAATGATTATTTCATAGTTTGAGCTAACAATTATATTATTTCTACTCTACTTGACGAAGATTTTTTCTATCAATGATTTTAGAACATTTGATATAGACACAATAAACCATTTAAGCTGCTGTAAATAAATGTGTAAATAATAAATATACCTCGCTTCAATCATATATTTTCAGATTTGAATGATTTGACTTCAAATCATTAAATCTATAACGCTTCCAATACTAAATCATACCATTTTAAAATAAATTATACAATTTTCTAATATAAAATTGTTAAATTTTTTATTTTTATAAATTGAAAATTTACGAATTCTTGTATTGGAAATTTCAAAATGTTCAGTATTTATTTCGATCAAAATTTTTTTCCCTTTTGATTAAAGATTTATCCAAATTATTGGAATATTTTTTTTTCTGAAGCCAGAGAAAATAATTTTTTTTATTTAGCACGTAATAATGGTTGCATTGAATGTTTAATGTCGCTCAATTTTAAACTGGAAGCTAGAAGTCACAACTTATATTTTCCCAAGAGTGGCATTTTTTAAATAACTCCCCCCCCCCTCTTATACTAGCAATGTGGAGAAAATATATATTATTTACAAAAAAATTGCATTTATGAAGAAAATTATATATTGAACTCAATCTTTTTAAATAAAATAAATAAATTTAAGAATTGAAAATTAATATTTCAGACAAAATAACGGATGCTGAGAGCATTAAACTAATAATTTAAATTTTAGGATTGGTGGTCTTACTGGATTACACGTGAGAATAAATAATAATGAGAACTTGGAATACTTTTTTTCGAAACTGTCTTCTGTTACGGAATTTCCGTAGGACTAACAAGGGGTATTCAGGGCGAACTTTACGGAAAATTCTGTAATAATATCTCTAGCGCTATACTTAACAGGTTAGTTTTACGGAAAATACCGTAATACTAGTCAATGCCTACTTGTTTACTGATTGATAGAAAAAAGGAATCAATTGTCGAGGACGTACCTATTTTCCGAGATCGACAATGATATTCTTTCTGTTTTCACTGTTTTTTTTTTATTATTTTATCTTGTTGAAAAAAGTGGAAAATAATAAAAAAAAACAAAGTGGCGATAATAGCAAGAAAAATCAATAATATAAAAATTGGAGACCAATACCCTGAATCAGTGCGCGCTTGAACCAAACATGTGAATGTTGCAAATTGTATTTTGTGAATAGGCAGGTTAGAAAAAAAGGAAATCGAAGTGGAACATTAAAGTCACTAAAATCTGAGGTTTCTCAGCTTCTAATACTTTTTGATCAAGAACAAAAGAATGTAGATTTTGAAATCGACAGCTTTAGAGGATGCCAAGAAACTTTCCGAGATGGAAAGTTAATTTTCAAAATGAGCAAATCAGGAGAAAACTGAAGAATTGAGTTTGACATCATCCTTTATGGATCTCCAAACCACGAAGCTTTTGATAACTATCTGCTTGTAAAAGAATAATTATACCATCTCTCGAAATTGAGAAGGTCTATCGATTTTTTAAACAGAACTCTCAAAATATAGGAGTCAACTAAAGTGTCTGATTATTCTTAATTAAGGAAGCAAAGGTTTCACGTTCGAACAATTACTGCACTACATGGGGACGAGAAAATTTCTGGATGTTACTCTCGTGAACTTGGATAAACAGGACCCCACAACTTTATCAACAATCGTGATGAAATGATTACCATCCATAGATTAAAACCATTTAGTAGAATCTGTAGCACTGATAAATACACGTCAACTACAACATGGTTCCCAGAAAAAAAAACTGATAACTTACACGGCAATTTAATGAAGATAGGCTTTTATCTCTGGTTACTATGAAAAGCAACGGCACAGAAAATTCTGTGTGTGCTACTACTGGCAATGATATAAGCATAACGAAGGCATTTCTCACAATCCATGAACTTCGAGATTAACTAATATTAGGTCTTATCGAAAGTTCCACTTTGGGAAAGCACCATTTGTGTCAAAAACGAAAGTGAGGGTCTTTTTCGTAGTTTAATATACAATGAAATTCAGTTTCTCGCTGTTGAAGACACACATATTCCCACATGTGATCAACACTTTTATGAATGGAGTAGCTGTTTACTCCACAGTTACAGTAATTTTTGTAACAAACATTCTTCAAGAATCAACCAAGCTGTCATTTGAGTGACCCTTCTATAACATGCTAATTGTAATCCGCCGCTTAACTTTTATTTCGATTACAACCCGCGTCTTAGGCTTCGATAATTGCAATTAACAAGCTCACTACTATCCTACAGAAGCAGGAGACTGATTTTGGTTTTTATCAGAGAAAACACTTCTACTAAATATCACGTTCGACAAATGAATGCTTCATGATACAAATATCACGTGCTTTGTACAAAAAAAGTGCTCTGTTAGCACTGCGAACCAACAGAGATTCCTGTAACAGGCTTATTATGAAGATTATGAATGAAAAATTGCAAACTCTTGTAAAATGTTGGGCAATAGAAGCATCTTCTCCATTTGTGCGGCGCTTAGAAAACCTAACATTCAGAATGGGAGAGTCTGGCCTTATCGAGAAGTGGGCATAAATACAAATTACTGTATCAAGAGTCATGCTCTCTAAATCCGAATTAGTAGAAATTGTACTAATGCAATTCGTAGCATTGTATCTGACTGTAAAATTATTAATTTCATTAGTTTCTACTCAATGAAATGGTAAGACTTACGTTACTAGATGAATTAGTAAGGGTATTCTACTAATCTGCTTAGTATAGTGCCGACTTACTAATTCAATGAGTAGCAATGAATTGCTATGGAAAAATAATTCAATAATTTTTTAATTACTTTCTGCTGATTTTTCAGTTTTAATTGAGAACCGATAATGTTTTCGTAATTTATATTCTAAGTTTATATAGTTATATCAATAATAATTGTGTATGAACGATGCAATGTTTAAAAGTGAAACGGTATTGGGATCCGCTGCGCTGCAATACATCATTTAATCAGGTAGAATAACAGCGTCCTCAGAAATTAAAATATTACAATTATTATTATTGTATAAAATCTTTGTTAGAAAATAAAATGAGATTTCCATCACAATTTTAATCCTTTGTTCAAAGTAGAAAAATTGGGTTGTCATAAAATCATTGTATCGATGATTTTTAAGTCTTTTTTCATGTTTCAAACTTATCACTTTTGAGGCAGTACTTATAATCATCAGATCCAGTTTTCCTAAGCGCCAAAAATTATTATTTAAACTAAATTTTAAACAGAATTAAAAACTTCGTTGAAAAGTAATTTTTTAACCGAAAATTGAAACTGAAAAATTGAATTTTTATGTTGAAAACTAATATTTTTTGTTAAAAAATAAAATATTTATTAAAAATTCATGTATTCTGTTGAAAAATCGTATTTTTTGGTAGAAAATTAATCTTTTCGTATAAAAATTAAATTTTCTTGTTGGGAAATTTATCTTTTTGGTTGAAAATTTAAGTATTACAGTTAAAAATGTACCATATTAGTTGAAAATTCAACTTTTTGGTTGAAAATACAACTACTTGGTTGCAAGATAAATTCTTTTGTTAAAAATTCATCTTTTTGACTTAAAATTTATCTACTCCAGTTGAAGATTCATCTATACCAATAAAAGACTCATCATTTTATGTCAAAATTCATCACTTTGGCTGAAAATTCGTTTGTCTTTTTTTGTAGAAAATTTTGTTGTTGAAAATTAATTTTTTTAACCGAAAGTTATACTATTTGGTTGGAAGTTTGTCTTTTTTAGTTGAAAATTCATCTCTTTACTTGAAAAAACTTATTTTTTGGTATAAAATCATTCTTTATGTTTCCAAATTGACTTTCTTCTTTGTAACTTTATCTTTTTGGTTGAAAATTTAAGTATTCCTGTT
>CAKNWT010225069.1:0-12518 GCA_932066315.1 Andricus coriarius
CTTTAGTGACGCGACTCTGAAAATTCCTACAGAAATTTCTAACAGTGCAATTAAAGCAGCCAAAATTAAACTTCTCTGGATTTTCAACTTCCTAAATTAAAGCAGAAAAAAATTGTCATTCAAAGACTTTTAATTCAACCGTTCAATAATGAACAAGTTATATAATGGAAACATTTAATCTCAATAGTTTTAATTTTAAGGGCTTCAACAAAAAAATTACCTCACAATTAAACATTCAAAATGATAAGTATAAACTTTACAAGCTTTAATTATACAAACTAAATTCTCCATAATTTTTTCTCGGCAATACGAATAAAAACTGTTGTTGCGACTACGTATTCCACAGGCAAAATTGTTCTCAAAACAGAGATATATGGTGATTCTTCACGAAAATAAGGGTATAAATTCTTTAAAAATTAATATATAGCTACCATGGTAAATTCAATATCAAATGCTTTAAATTCCTAAGATTTCAAGTCAAAATATTTTGTATTTTTAACCCAATAGAGGAACTTTCAACCAAAAGAGATGAATTTTCAACTCGAAGACGAATTTTTAACAAAATAGTTGAGATTTCAAGTTAAAAATTTGAATGGTTTAGAAAATAGTTGACCTTTTAATTAAATAATTGATTTTCTAATCAAATCGCTAAATTTTCAACCAAATGGTCAAATTTTCAAGCAAAAAATATTTAACTTCTACCGAAAACAGTTGCATTTTTAACCAAATAATGTAATTTTCAAGCCAAAAAGATTTTTTTAGAAGAAAGTTGAATTTCCAAAAAAATAAATTCATTTTCAAAAACATGAATTTTCAAAGAAAAATAATAACTTATATACCACAAAAGATGAATTTTCAATCCAAAAGGACGAATTTTCTATCAAAAAAGACGAATATTCAACAAAATAGTTCAATTTTCGACCAAATGGTTGAATTTTCCAATCAAACAATCGAATTTTTCAGAAGACAATTGCATCATCAAAGTGAAAAGGTAAATTTTCAACAAAAAAGATCATTTTCAACCAAGAAAGATGAATTTTCAATGGAGTATTTGAATTTTTAACCAAATATTTGAATTTTCAAACTAAAAAGACAAATTTTTTGAAAGCAGTTGAATTTTTAACAAACAGTTTAATTTTCAACCAAGAAAGATGAATTTTCCATCCAAAACAAAACGAATTTTCTTTCCGAAGACACGAATTTTCAACAAAATAGTTGAATTTTTAACTAAACAGTTGAATTTTAAACCAAAAAGTATAACTTTTCTACCATAAAAGATTCATTTCTTATCCGAACTCGCGAATTTTCTATCACAATAGTTGAATTTTCAACCAAAAAGAATTAACTTTCAACTAAAAATATTTGGATTTTCTTATTGGGTTAATTCATTTATTTCAGTTCACATTGAAGCATAAAAAGGAAATTAAAAAAAAGGGGAAAGAGTGTGTAGTTTGTAACTAAAATATATTATAATAACTTTTCTGATTCGATAAATATTTTTTACCTGTTGAAATTAAAAATAACCTTTATTTTAGTAAGGGTTTTTATTGAAAATTAAACCAAAACTCCTGGTCCACATAAAAATTCTCAATTTCGCGATACAGTGGTCACCCTGTCAGAGGACACGTAATTTTAGTTTATGTAATTAATTCAATAGAAATATCAACTTATAGAAATAGTCCTTGCATTAAATACAAAGATTGATTCAAAAGCTATTTTCACCAACAGAAAACCTATTTTGATTCTTCCTTATAATTCTCTCTTTACATAGAATTCCATTTTAAACCTTTCATTTCTGAAAATTCTCACTCCATTATAACCAACTTACAAAAGAAAATTAAGTAACGACTCCGCTAGATGAAAATAGCTATAATCAAAGCCCAATTTAATATAATTAGAAGTTCCAAGAACATATTCAAATTGGCTCTTTTTGTCCCATATTAGAAAATTACCAAAAATTATTTTAATAACCAGATGCTAAAAACTACTCCTGAATAAAATTATCTACCCAGAGGTGCGCAGTTTTCCTTAGATTCGGATATTCTTGAAATCCCATATGCCGAATTTGACGCAGCTAAGTTCTAGTTTTTTGAGCCAAAATAAGACACATTGTCGCGAGCCATAAATATTCCCAATTGGAATGAAAGAGTGAAGGAAATCGAAAGAAACTTTATAGTTACGTCTTATCCTCTGCTTTCGTCTAGCTTGAATTTAAAATCACTTTTTTTTAAATGTCATCTTGGCATTCGTTTCACTACTTTGAATCTGAGCGAATCGGTGGATCGATCTTTAATTTGTCAGAGCAGACTCATTTCGGCCCCCGAAGTGCGAGAGCGAGAGAGAGAAGGATGGAACCGAGTGAGATAAAACGAGAGGGAGAGAAAGAGAAAGAAAAAAAATTAAAGAAATGAGCTGCAGAATGGCATCTTGCTTGAAAGTCATGGCCGACTAGGCTGCGAGGCGACTTACGTGGTGCGCATATATCTGCTAAATTTTCTGCTGATTCACATACAGGATGGACCGAATTTTGATCATTTTTTTGTTATTCAAATTAATCCATAAATGGCATCCAAGGTGTTTACTCAAGATTTAGAACAAAATTCCCGCGGTCTTTTAGCAGTTTTTTTTCGGTTTTCAAACAATTTTTCCAGTCATTCAAATTGTCAAATTCAAACCTTCAAAGCAATTTCAAACTTTAAACTATGAAACAATTAGAAAATTTCAAAATTAGACAATCTCCAAAATATTTACCATCTGCATTGAACAATTTTGATTTCGAGGCCATTAAACAGAGAAATTTCAAATTGTTTATATAAACGGACGTAAAAAGACTTGGACTCAATATTCTATTCCAAAATTAAATGATTTTTTTATCCTATTTCGAAGCAAAATTTGAAAAATAAAACAATTTTACATTTAGATATTTAGGGCAATCAATATTCGTCAAATTCAAACGGAAGTACTGAAAATCGTTCTTTTGTTAATACTTTCACTTTGAAATTGTACAAGATTGAGCGATTGAAATTGCATCATTTATGAAGGTTTAATCTAAAATTATTCAAATTGAACAATTTTAATTTAATTATTCAATTATTAAGGCTGTCAGTTACAAATTGTATATATTTGAACAACTTACATTTTTAACTAAGAATTTGTTATGCTTCAATTCCAAATTGTACAATTTCAAGTACTTTTAATCGAAAATTTTAATACTGTTCTATTGAACTTTTAATTTTGTGAATTTATATCGTTTCAGTATTAAAAGGTTTTAAGTTTTAAACTGAATAATTATGAATGATTTAAATACGAACTAAACAGTTTTTTATTTTTCCATCTACAAAAAAATTATAATTTAAATACTTTCTATTTAAAATTGTTCGTTTTTTTAAAATAAGATAAAAAAATTATACAATAAAAAAATAAAATTATTAACTATGAAGGTTTTTAATCGAGATTTGTGGTATTTATTACATTTAAAATAAAATTAATTCTGTTTAAGGCGCTCCTAAACTGAAATATTGTCAAATTTTCAAAATTATAATATATTATGAAATAAAATTATTCGATTCTGTTCGATCAGAAATAATAATAACTGATTTATGAGAACGGTTTCACATTTATAATACTGCAAATTTTGAATGGTGTAAATTTTATAACAACAAATTTTGAATGTATCAATCTTTAAATCTTTAAATTTTAAATTATTGTATATTGAAAACTTTAATCTTAAAATTGTTTCAATCTGAAACTGTAAAATTTTTAATACTTGAATTTGAAACTATTTAATTTGCAACCACTTCAATTACGAAAATTTCAACTTGAAAAAAATTTCAATTTTCAATTGTTGAATTTTAACTAGTTATGTTCTCTAAATAAGACATTTTTTCTTAAAATGAAAATACTTCAAGTGTGAAACTATAACATGAACGTAGCTGCATTCTAGGGTGATTAATTTTTTAATTTTAGAGAAACTAAACTTTTATTGATTTTTTTTTTGCTTTGATTTTCTTAATGCATTCCAAATTCATGTACTAAATTTTTATACATATATAGAATTATCCCCTTTTACATTTTCATCATTTTACATCATTTAATAAAAAAGGTTCACTCATTTTTAAGGAAAATACTAATAGTTTTATCTTACTTCCTTCACAATTTTCTATAAGAATTTGACATACGGTGTGCAAATTACAAAATGCAGTAAATAAATTTTTAAAAGTTATTTATTATCGAAAAAAAGTAAACAAGTAGAAAAAGTTATTAGTCCCATTAAGAATAAGTTAAACATTTTTTATTAAATTATTTTCAATGATAGAATAATACTTCAAAAATTAAACGATTTTACAATTAGGCTTTAAAATGGAACAACTTGAAACATAGAGGTGCTCAAGTTAAAACCAAGTTAAAACTATAAAGTCCAAAAAGTAAATTCACTCACATTCACGGATTCTTTTAATTAGTTCGGAAATGAAATACAGTTTTCATAAAAATATAAATTCTCGCAATTGTATTTTTTATTGAACAATTTAATTCGAACAGAATGGAGACAAAGGCCGAAAGGGAGTAACTACTTCCAACTGAAATCCTGTTGCGAAAGGTCAGGAAGTGTGCAAAATTCGGTGATGACTGCCAATGAAACAAACTCTATGACTCGACAAGGTCGAAATCATTACTATTAATTTTAGAATTTCGGCGACTGATACGCAAAAATTCTATGTTCAATGTTCACATTAAAAAATAATCGTTGTCAACATTTTAAACTTCTCGGTTTAAATAATATCCCTGAATTCACGAAATCTCTTTTAAAAAGATTATGAGTGTACATTGTGCAATGCATAATTACCTTAAAATAAACCCCATTATATAGACATTTCGGGCAAGATTAAACAGATGAGTTATAGTGAGTTATTGTTCAGAGGATATTTCATTTCGCGCAATCAACTTCGTACTTTGGCCTATTCTTCTTGTGCTGAGTCAACATTATACCAGCCATAAGAAGTTTACGGAATGCGGCCATTAGAAGTCGATAGGAAATGAGAACTTAATATTAATAATTTGCATAGGGCGTGATTCTCACAATGGTAAGGTCAAAGTCTCTGAAATGTGATAACCTTGAGAGGATGGTATCTTAAAAAATTTACTCACAGGAAAAAACAAATATTGCCCGTTTAAAATTAATTCTGTTGCTAAAACAACTTCTTTTCAAATTGATATATATATAGCATGAAAAAGAGTGAATGAATTCCACTTATAAGCATAGAGTAACACCTTTCAACACGTGGTTAAAGAAAAAACTAGATTCTCGGTGCTCGAAATACAAATAAGTAAATACATCATAATGTGAGTCGCAGACATATAGGAAAAGTTAACATTCCTCGTCATAGATAAAGATTAAATTGTCTCCTTGAGGAAGTTTATAGTAAACACTGCCTACTATTTACGCTGATCTTTTGCGCACTGATTTAACTTTACTATCTCAGACCACTTTGGAATTTTTAACGGTAAATTTTCGAAACTTCTTGTAACTTCTGGAAGTATTCTCTAAATATTTATATTCAATCCTCATCTGCAGAAAATTCTCTTTGCGATCGTAATAAAACGTAAAAGATGTGAGGAAATAAAAATTTAAAAAGTTGCATCAATGTCGAAAGTGAAGCAGCCTCATCGGCTATGAGGACTGAATAACGATCTAATTATACTGGTTAATCACACGCCAGATTTTTAATGCACGGTTGAGAGTAATCAAAAGTGGATCTCATTCCTCATGGTCTACATATGTTTCAAGTTTCTCGAGACGTAACATCAGCAAAAAGGTGAACCACTGAAATGATTAGTTTTACTGCCGAGTCAGTGACGTCATTGAATTCTCTGTTAACTGCACTCTGAATATGATTGCACTTGCGACCGTCAAAACATACATACATACATACATACATACATGCATACATACATAAATGCATACGTAATCAAAACATAAAGGAGCATTCAGATTTGGTAGTGAACTTTATGATGAGGTGCTTTTAAGTGTTTTTAACAATAGCAATCAACATTGAATTTGATACCATATTTTCGATCATTACACAGTAAATCCCAGAGACATTTTTTATCTGAAGTTGGATAAAAACGTTGCAAACAGTTGAAAACTACAGTTATCCGACGCCGGATAATTTTATCTGGAGATGGATAAAAATGATCCGACATCGGATAATTATAGTCGCCAATTGTTTGCAATGTTTTCATACAACTGCAGATAAAAAATATCCCTGAGATTTACTGTGTATTAATATGACTATCCTGAACATAACACAGAAAATCATCGGGTATTACTTTGTTCTTAAAGGTGGATCAAAGTGATTCGTAGCAGAGTGATGTTCATTTGATTAAAAAGATCCAGTTATAGAATCAAAATTTTTAGACAGTTGCACGTAAATAGTGAATTTGTCTTTGGATAGATCTTTGAAAAAAAAAACCAACAATACGATTGTGGGTTGCTAGGATCGTCAAGTTGGGCTCGTACATTTTTCTGATTCTCGAAATTAGATCATGTTTTGTCTAGTCCGCGGGTCAGGTGACGATTTGTCGTAAATCTCCAAAATTTTCGAACATTCGCGGAGTTTTATGTGTATCTTAAATTGTATTCAATTGAAACAATCATTCGCGAACCATCTATTTACGGTTTTACGACGCCAAAGCTGAATTTTCTGCTCATATGTTTAGTATAAAGTTAGATTTTTTTTTACCTAAAAATAAGTTCAATTTCCCATTTTAGTTAAGTGTTTGGTTTTTCTGTGTAACGAACAATTTCTCAAAGGTATTTGAGGAAAGTATGCAAGTTTTACGCCTTACATCATCAGCTCAAAAATAGTTGAAATACAGCATGGTTTTGTTGTTGGTAGATCCACATTAACAAACCTAGAAGTCTGCAGACAGTTTATAGCTAAATGCTTTGGTAAACTTTATCATAATGTCCTAATTCCAAAGCCCCGAAATACTGATTTTCCTGGAAATGTAGTGCTGTTACTTGAATCATTTTCACCAGATAGGATACACTCCCTTTACATCCTCTGGAGTTCCGCAGGACTCTAATCTTTTTGCTGATGATACTAAGTTATACAGCAAATAAAATGTGTAAGGGATTGTATAACATTGCAGATTGAGCTCAGGGAGTTTATGGAATGATTTAGGGAATTGGACTTAAACATAAACATTCAGAAATGCAAAATAATTACATTCACAAGAAACATTCAGTGTACAGCATCATGTTCCTACCCTGTTATTGGTTATCTATTTGGTTTACGAAATAAAGATCAAATTTAGACTCAAAAAAAGGACTCTTGATAAGGAAATGAAAACTCATCTTCAGATCTTCTAGCTTTAAAGAAATGAACATTTATCATAAAATTCGTGAAGTGGTGCCACCTACAACAAATAAGGAATGTGAAATAGATCCTCCGTGTGAGGTTGAGGGTTAATGAGAAAATTTTGAGCCGTATAAAATTTCATGCCTTGTGGACTGAGAAATTATTAGGTGGAAGGTTGTATTGAGATGGTGTGGGCAACGAGGCGTTGATACTGAATCGACAATATCACCAACGCAACGAACCCATGACAGGCGATGACTGTCTCGCACAAAGTCTGTACAAATTCACATCACACACTCTTAAGGGACTGTGCTATTAATACGCGACGAGATCTTATATATTTAGATGGTCGCTCGGCGACGTCGGGCAAGTTTCGACGACCTTCTTCAAAACTGTCCACCGGTTCTGGTTATCCAAATTGCCAAGATAAAGGTGACTTCCCGAAAGAAAAAAAATCAAAAGAAACCCAGACACATGCCCGTATTTAAAAATTCAGATTTTATCGAACAGATTAAATTATACGAGAAGGAGCATGGCTCTTTGAGTGTTTACAAACATCGAAGGAGAAAGACGCTCCTTTACTCTAAATTATAGGATGTGCAGGGTGCACGGAAGGGCCAGACATTTTTGGTAGCAGAAGAAAGATCCGGTTACTCGTGCACGAAGGAAGATATCGGGTTGTCGAAGAGTTTATTGATCAAGGGCAACACTGCACGACATCAGATAATTTTGGCACATTCTACCGCCTTAAAATTAGCTGAAAATCATTACTCGCAATACCATTATACGAGAATTTGCAAATACTTTAGCAGGATGAAAACCCTTCCACCGACTCATCCTCGAGGGCGCTAGTCATAAACACACAGGCACAGAAAGACTGGGTTTGTAATTCAGACTCAAATTAGCGGCTACGTCGCGCTTTTCAGAACGAAGGGAGAACATCGCCCTTTCAGAAGAATATACTTAAATCCTAGTATCCTTAGAAATTAGCTTGCAGTTAAGGCATTGCAATAATTAAGGAAGGGCTTTGAACTCCTTGGAATTTCAAAAATTCACCTGAGGTGCCCCCCGCCGCATCGTTTACGACCCCCCTCCCCCAGAAAGTAAGGTAGATGTTGGCTAAACACTCAAAACAGGGGAAATAGGGTAATTTGTCACGAAAATAGGTGGGAAAAAACTTTTAAATAAAATTAATATAGCTATCATGTTTAATTGAAAATTAAACGCTTTACTAATTACTAAGATTTCAAGTTGAAATATATTGAACTTTCAACCAAAAAAGATTTTCTACCCGAACTGATGAATTTTCCACAACAAAATTAATCTTGAACCAAACAGTTGCATTAACTACCAAATATTTGACTATAGATGGGTGTAAAAAATCTATTATCAGGAAAAGTACTAAACGTTATCAAAGTTTGTGTAATATGGTTATTATATCGACAACAAAATATATGGTCAACTCAACAAAATTTGTTGGTTATTTGAACCAAATCTTTTGGTATATGGAGTATTTGGTTGATTCAACAACAAAATATGTTTGAGTCAATCAAATATATTGTTAAATCGATAAAAATTTGTTTAAGTAAACTAAATTTTCATATATATTAAAGAAAACAATTTTTTGGTTCAAGATATTTTTTTCTGAGTGTAGGAACTCATTTCAAGGACAGACTTAAAAAACTTCGAAAAAACGTGGATGATTCGAAGAGACTGAGTTATTATGACGTCATTTTACCATCAACTTTCATCTCTGTAATAAATTTTGCTATAAGATGGATTAAAAGTAGAGTTGTTCCATCGAGGGATTTGTTTTTATTGTGAAAGCATCACGACGTCTTCGCCAGGACGTAGACAGACTTAATTTCTTTCTACAGTTTGTGACGATCCTGGAGGCCAGGATAGAAACGATACTTCCTATAAGCCAGTTCTTTAGATACCACGACCACGGGTGTAATCTTTCTTCATTTGCCATTGCAGTCTCGCCGACGTCGATTTCACTGCACGAATTCAATTAAACCTACGACTTGTATACATACCAGAGTGGGACATTGCAGAAAACGACCCAAAAGAATAGATTACTTTTTTCTCCATTTTTCACTCTCGCGGAAAACCCGGACTCAATTGTCAACCTTAGAGTTGGAGATGCATTTTGTAAAACTCACCTGAAACAGAAGAAAGAAAAACCATTAAGATCAAAATTTTTAATAAATGATACACTTTAATGAATTGTAAATACTTTTTGGTAACTAAAATCCGTTTCACCACTAACATTCCTGTTTCAGGATAGTCGAAAAAAATGCATTTTTTAAATTTCCCTGACTAACTTTTTATTTTTCCTGACCATTATTATTTAAAGACTAAAATTCTAATGTAATATTTTTAATACAGAATCTTTTATAAATGGAATAAAACCATTTTAAATTATAATTTATTATTATCTGGGCTTGTCATAGCCTAATTTATAAAACAGTGAGAAAGTGACCCAAAAAAAGTTACCAAAAGTTATTAATATCTAACTCAAAAAGTGAATAATATGCAATAATAATGTGATTAATGTTCTTTTGAATTCAAAAAAATTCGATTCATATCATAAGCCATCAAAATATTTCAAAAGAATGAAAAATAATTCAGGACAAATTAATAAAAATGTAGGCGAATTCCAAATAAATTCTAATGACAAAAAATATTTAAAATCTCTTTAAATCTTTGAAACCCTACTAAATCCCATACTCCTTGCGAATACACTGTTTTAAAATCATTGAAATCCTCGAAAATCTTATAAAATCTCTTGGAATCTTTTAAAATAGTATCTCAAACCCTTGTAGTTCCTATAAAATCGTTCCACATCTTTCGAAATTCTAAGAAATTCTTTACAACCGAATGAACATTTTTTCAACCCCTTTAAAATCATTAAAATCCTCGGAAATCCCATGAAATTTCTTAAATCTTTTGAAAATGTCTTCTGAAATATTTTAAATCCTTTGAATTTCCGAATCTCTTGAATTACCGTAAAATACTTTAAAATTATTAAAATCTTTCAAGTCTCTTAATATATTCGTTGAAATCATTTAAAATCCTTTGAAATCCCGCGACATTTTTTTAAATCTTATGAAATCCCTTCAGATCCTTTCAAATTTTCGAAATCCCATTAAAATTCCCGGACACCCTTCAAAATTTGTGAAAATACTGTGTGACTTCTTTTGAAATATAAAATCCTTTGATATCCATAAAATCTTCAAAATCAGTAAAAATCCTTCGCTATCTCTTGAAATCCCGTAAAATCTCTTTCTTGAAATCTAATTTTAAAGTCCTTGAAAATCTTGTAAAATCCCTTGAAATGATTGAGATTCTCTCTAAAAGTGTACTAGGTCATTTTTTCGAATACTGGAAATCTTTTTAAATCATTTGAAAATTGTAGAATCTCTCGTAATCTTTTGGAATTATTTGAAATACCCTAAAACTTCTGTATTCCCTTGAAATCCCATGAAATCCCTTAAAAATTTTTAAACTCTCGTTTAATTCCGTAAAAATGTTGTAATTCTTTGCAATACTTTGTAGTCATCTGAAAAACCTTAAAATCCTTCAAAATCATTTCAAAACACGTTTACAGTGATTTATTAAGTAAACAATATAAAATCTTACGTAAGAAGGGGTGGGGGACACCAAATCGTACGATTCCTTACAGTAGGGGGAGAGGGGGTCTGCAATTTCAAAGCTTAAAATTGTACAATTGCAAATCACATTTTCTTTTTAAAAAAATCTATCTCAATTAAAATGTACGTCATATTTTCATGACATATCAAATAACACTCAAAGTGATTGGATACGTTTTTTAACTAAAAATTTCTAAACCTTTCATGTCACAAAATAAACCCTGTCATTTCCTGGTTTAAGTATTTTCCCCGAAATTCCAGTCATATTGCCACAAATGCGAGGGAGTATACTAAAATGTGTTAAAATCGCGAAACAGTTGGTGGGACGAATTGGGAACATTGCCAGCTAGAGACTGTGATCTTTCATTTCTCAATTTGCTGAAGAAAAGAACGCGGAACGACTTATGCCACCCCTTCTTTTATTGCATCCCCACGCGAATTGATACTTACGGGAACGTAATCGCGCGGTCATTTTCTCACGATCCTTCTTATCCCGTGTAAGGAAGGCGCACTTGGACCGTTCCCAGTTGGCCAGGATACCTCTCTCCTCGCTTTTGCCGTTTTGCCAATGGACGCACTTACACAACGACCCAACACGCCTGCAAGTCATCCATTAAGACGCATTACGAACTTTGCAAAAAAGCGAGATCCTCTAAGTTAACGACGCAAAACTGAACCTTCAGTTTAAGTGATTAAGATGACAAAGCTTCCTATTAAACTTTACCACATATCGAGTATTTTTTCGCCAGTATGTATATCAAATTAATACATAATAGGTCATTATTTTCTTTCATTAAGCAATTATGAATGCCATATTGTGATTAAGATAGGACCATTTTTGCAGGCTAAACAGCGGAAATCTGTGACTATGCGCAAAAAAGAAGCTTACACCTTACATAATAAGTATAATGAGGCAGACAAACGGACAGAAAAGTCGTTACGCAGCGTTTAATGGGTAAATTTCAAGTGTGCGTGTCTAAGAGCCATAACTCGAGAAGGGACAGCCCGTTCTTCTCGTGCGGGTAATTTCCGAATCACAAGCGACGCGCCATGCAAACCTGTAGACGGTAGACTATACAGGTTTTTGCGAGCAGGTGTTCCCTCAAAGCACAGTGCGTCCTGCAATAACAATAATGCAGCCTCCTGGATCTTGCGTTTGTCACACGAACCCAAACATTTTGTTCCCACAGAAAAATAAGCAATGGACTATATAAACGTCAAAATCTTGGATACACTGTCCTATGAGACACCCATCATCAATATTAGGCTATGCTTATCTATAACAATCTTCGTCTTTAGCGTATAGACTACAGTTTATCGCAAAGTTGGAACATGGAATAAATGTAATAATAGAAGAAGATAGTCTTTAAGGAAAGATTGGAGTTGTACACAAGATTAAGGTTCTTTTTTGACTTCCACCATCAATATTAGGCTATGCTTGTCGATAACCATATTCATCCTTAGCGTATAGTCTGAAATTTATCGCAAAGTTAGAACATGG
>CAKNWT010225087.1:7881-19525 GCA_932066315.1 Andricus coriarius
TTTCAAATCTGTCATCATTATCTGCTTCCCTCGGGCTTTTGAAATTAACATGGGATTTTAAATAGGAAAACCTCGTTTTTTCAAAAAAATGGAAAAATTAGTAACTGTTATTAACTTTTTGTAAATTAAAGTTCAGTCGCCTTTTAATGAATGTTCAAGGAATAATTTTTATCCAATAAATTTTAATTTTAACTACCTCAATCCTCTTGTATTGTGCCCGGGAAATTACCCAAAAAATTCAAAATAGCAGTTTTATGTCAAATTAGTGCTAAAGACGGTATTTTGTAGAACTTTTTTAACACGAACTATTTGTATTTGATAAGTGACATGTTCGCAAGTATTTGAAAGCTAATTTTAAGTTGCTTAAATAATAATTATTTGTTTGTTCATTTTCAGGAATTAATTACACAATCAATAAATGTTAAGAGTAAAATATTTTTTTAATGATATTTGGCAATTATTTAAATAAAATTCATTTATTTCAACAATTTTTATTCTGTAAATCGTAAAACGTCATTATTTTCCGTAGAGTAATATATTTTTTAAGGATACTTGGCAAATATCTAAATAATTTTCATTAGTTGAAATAATTTTTCCCCCTGTTAAAGTTGAAAAGTTACACTTTCTGGAATCGATAACGCATTTAATGAATGCTAAGAGTCATAAAAATTGATTTACAGGCTGAAAAGATTGTTCAAACAATTGAAAATTGTTTAAGCAATTTTCAAATATTTGAAACAAAAAATATTACTTTTAGAATTTGATAATTGTGTCCGTAATCCCTGAAATTAATCACTTTTTACGATTCACAGGGGGAAAATCGTTTAAACAAATGATAATTGTACGCATACTCACCAAAGATGTTAAAAAAAATTATAATTCTTGAAATTCTTCAACTTTATCATTTATCCCAACCGACGTACTTTACGAAATGGTTTCTGACATAATGTCCGACGCAGTTTACGTACGAGTTAATGACGTCGGAATTTTCAATAGGGTCCACTAACTTAAAAACTTTCAGGTTGATTGCTATTTTACAAAAATTCACACTGGTTGTTCTATCCATTGGGGGCGTACTGGGCGTCACGTTTTGTGAGAGTAAGCATTCTTAAATTTAATAATAGTAAATTCATAACAAAATCTTCGAATGCATTCATTCACTTTGTCCACATTGAAGCTTCTGTGTTTCCGTTCGCTTTTCGCGTGTCTTTTGTCTCGTGACTCTTTCGGTCATAATAATATTACCGTCAAACGGTCATTTTCGGACACATGGGGTAAAGGCGGACACCCCTAAATTCCTTAAATTTATAGGATAAATTACTCAATAAAAACTGGTTCTACATAGATTCTGCATAAAACCACCCACCTTAAGTAATTTAAACTATTAAATCAGGAACGTCTAAATTTACCCCATATATAACCCCGTTTGACGGTACACTTTTCAGCTTGATATCTCATAAAAATGTATTATTAATTGAAGCAACATTAAGTTTTTTCCCTTTGCAAGGAAACGCTTTATCAATGACTTGCAAGTTAGTCATTTTGAACTTTTAGATTAAAATGATTTAATTTTAAAAATCGTAATGCAACATTTTTAAGTTAATCATTTTTAATAATTTAGTTACAAGATTCCAATTTAAGAATGCTTCAAGTTTTAAATGAAGTTTTGAATTGTTTCATTTTTAATGCTTCATGTTTGAATTAATTAGTTTTGAAAGTTTCCAATTAGAAAATATATCAATTTTAAAGTTTCCGGATTTATTAAAGTTTAAAAGTTCACAATGATTGAAATTGATCAATTTTGAATGATGAAAAGGCTGAGTTATGAAACAGCTTTATTTTACAGGCCTTACAATTAAATCTGTTTTGCTTTGAAAGCATAAATTCGAAAATATTTGGTGATTTCCAAGTTTTCACAATGTTGTAGCTTCTAATTCAAATACTAGAAATATTGGTAAAATTTCACTATTCAATGTTTCAAAAGTTCATATTGCAAGTCTTAGTTGTCAATTCTTAATTAAATAATTTCAAATATAAATATTCTAAATTGTTTGGAATCAATTTTAGTAAGTTTTGAGTTTAGCTATTTGATATTTAAATGTTTTAAATTCCTTAGTTTTAATTTTAAACTTACAAAATTGTCTGATTTTTTTATTTCTTCGAGAACTCAGAATATCGATTTAAAAGACTCGATAGCTACCCCATTTTCAGTTTAAAGGATTTGGAATTAAACCATTTTTACCTAAATGTCTCCAAAATAATTTAAAAATAATGGAAAATTAAGACAATGATTCATCAAATTCGATGATCTTAGAAGTAAGCATTGAAAATTAAATTATTTTTTAATTGAAAATGTTTCAAAACATCGGACATTTCAAACTCAAATCGAAGAAAAAAACAGTTTCGAATTAAAAGGTTTAATATTGTGCAATTTCAAATATTAGAATCTTATATACCAATCTTGTTTTGTTTTATTTTTTTAATTTTCACTGTAATATCCTAAAATTGTTTGATTTTTAGTTTAAGATTTTAGAAAATTAATCCTTTGAAGTTTAAACATATTTTATTGGTGAATGTCAAGAATGAATAATAATTCGGAATGAAGTAACAAAAATAAGAGGATTTGAAATGAAACTGTTAAAAATTGTGTTGCTCAACATAAAAAGAGATCAAAATTTAACTATCTAAAATTTAATAATTTCTTTAATTTCGAATGGTTACAATTTTCGAGTTTTGACTTTTTAAACTGAACGCTAAATTTTCCATTCTTCCCATTCATAAGTTTCACAATTAAAATTGAAATGGGCCCTCATCAGTGAATTTGATTACATCTGTGAGATTTAAATAATTTCTACTGTTTTTTGATAATTCATTATATTAAATTTAAAAACATAAAAATATTTTTTTATATAATTATACTGCGATAATAACCCAAGAGTAATACTTTCAATGGTAAATTAAGTCTCTCATTTCAAAGTTGAATTAAAAAAAAATACGTTTTCGAATTGAAAGGCCTGAAATTGAGCAAATTGAAAAATTGGAATCATATATAAACCACGATTTGAAATTAAAAAGTAAAAAATCGTGTTGTTTAAAGCAAAAATGGTTTATTTTCAATAATTGATATATTAAAGGGTTTGAGTATAAATAAGTTTCAATATCACAATATTTTTGGCGACTGAAATTTTTGTAATTTTCAAATGATGTTCGTATTCGTTCAATTTTCTATGTTCCGTATAAGAAATTATTTAATTTTTTTCCATTTCCAATTGCTTTTTATTTTAAAGGTTTTTTTTCATAATTCAATTTTAAAGGTTTACAATTGAAAATTGATTCATTTTGAACATTAAATTTATTTTTTTAACTCAGGAAAATTTTCTCATCAATTTTAATGTTAAATTATAATTTGTTGATGTAAAAAAATGTTAAAATTGTAGGATTTCAGAAGCTTTAACTTTGAAACATCCAATCTAGTTTTCAATTTCGAATTGTCTTTGATCGCTTCCAATTGAACAATATTTAGATTAAATTTTTTTCAATTTTAAATAATTGCATTTTTAACGCTTTTAATTATAAGTAATACAATTTAAATTGATTTGAATTTTGATTAATACAATTTTTCACATCCTAATCTAAAAATATTCAACTTTTACGTTGGGAACTTGTCCAGTTTTCAAAATTTTAATCTGAAATAATTAAATTTCGAGATTCTACAATTTAAAAAAAAGGATTAATTTTGAACACTTTGAATTAGAATATATATTTTCTATATGTGCCATTTTTAGCAATTAGACACAACTACTATTCTCCGATTGGTAAACAAATTTCAAGATAAGTCTGTTGAATGAAATTCATCATAGTACTTTCAGGAATTTTTGATTCGTTGATTAATACAGATCTATGTCAAATTTCAATCCAATCCAGTGCTTCTAGAATTTTTAACATTGCTATAGGACACAATCATCAGGTTGTTTTGCATGTTATTATGAAAAAGCTGTTTACAATAGCATAAAGCAGTACATATTTTCAATGCTTATTTTTTGCTTTTTTTATTTTTTGTATATGAAAAAATTACCAAATTTCTTTACCAAGATTAATAATTATGTTTTAACTTATAATATAAAAATCAATATCAATTATATGCATTATTTTGTGTTAAATATAGAATATTTTTATTACTTTGAAGTTAGTATTTTATGAAATAACAATTTTAATTGAAAAAGAAGTGAAATCTTACTAGAAATGTATATGATGTAAAAAATTTCGCCAAGTAATTCTTAAATATATTTAAATCTTTTTATATATTCAATTCAAAAAATTCTCGAAACTTTGATATTGTATTCAAAAAGAAAAAAGTGAAATCTTCGCAAGATTATTATTATAAAAAAGAGAAAATCTCGTTAACTTTTTTTCTTGTTTAATACATTTTCAAAGTTCATATAATTTGTTCAATTAAATAAATTAAAAGATTTAGATATCTCTTAGAATTATTTGGCAAACTTTGATTTCAGCTTTTGATTCTGAATTTCAAACATTTTAAATGGTAAATTCTTCAATTTTAAACTTTGAACGCTCTTATTTAGAAATGATACGAATTCAAGTTCTTTTCATTCTATTCGAAGTATTGCCCTTTTTCAAAAGTTTACCTAATCTAAAATTTTTTGATTTTGAACGTTTCCAATTCAAAATTGTTGAATATATTCTGAATGAATTTGAAACGCTGTCAATTGGAAATTATGATTAAGTATTCATTGTTTCAAAATGTTTTAAAACTCAATATCTAAAAATTTGGTTAATAACACAGGCACACAAAAAAGACGTGCGATGCCAAAAAAGCAACCTATATAGCATTGTAGTATTGGTCTAGCATAGTCAAAATCTGCATTAATTGGAATTTTCTTCACACCAGATTTTTTTATTTGAGTTTGAATTTTGAGTGCAGTTCAAATTATCCCAAGTAGTCCACCATAAATTAAAAGTCATTTTTTTACGATGTAAAATGCATTTTTTAATAGCCTTTATATTCGAAAAGATTTCCTTAGGTTTTGTTCGCGAATGAAAAATATTGCAAAAGGTATTAAAAATAGATATTTAATGTTGCAACAGGCCCAGGAAGAAATATTTAATATGTTTTATACATACTGTGAAATACTATATTTAATTTTTATTTGTTTCATATAAAAATTGTATAAACAAATGAAAATTATATATAATACTTTGCACTACATATCATTTTTCCGTCTGGGAAATCCACATTTTTTTTGTGAATGGCTGAACTCTTTTTTAAGATTCTTACGTTAAATTTTTTGTGTAAAAAATTACGTTCCAGAAATCTTCTTGATAAATATAAAAACATTGGATTTTGTTAAAAAAATTACCCATTGTTTATAAACAACTTGAACTTTTTGTGTTTAAAAATTTTTCTTTAAAAACGTGCATTCCAGAAATCTGTCTTTCGAATATAAAACATTGAATTTGTTTAAGTGAATCAATTGTTTATAAACAAACTAAAATTTATTTAAAAGAATGGTAATTACTATTCTTTCAAATAGGCTGACGCACAATATGCTCTGAGCGCTCGCGTTTTGCACTAAAAAATGTATACCCTATGAAATAATAGAAACTAATTAGTATTTGTTTTCGCATTTCTCTCTATAAAAAATGCAGAATGTGCAAAAAAAATTTTCCCCTGAGAGAAGAAAGGTACAATTTGATTATAAGCAATTGGTGTTTTTTAAAGAAACTCAATGCTTTTATATTCAGAAGAAAGATTTTTGGAATGCACGTTTTTAAACAAAATTTTCTACGTAAGAATCGTCAAAATCCGTTTAGCCGTTCGAGAGAAAAACGTTGATCATGTTGTGCCATTAAATTTCCATTTGTAATTACTTTAGCAAAAAAAATGTTGTTTGCGACCAAAATTTGGGGAACACTTTCAGGTTATAAGGGCTATTAAAACATTAATTTTACAGCGGAAAAAACGACTTTCGATTTATGGTGGCAAAATTGGGACAAGTTGACCTAAAATAAAAATTCAAACTCGAATAAAAAAAACTGGTAAGCAGACAATTCCAATCAGTGCAGATTTTGACTATGCTAGATCAATACTACAATGGTATATAGGTGGGTTATTTGGCTCCGCAACAATTTTTTTTCTGTACCTGTGTAATGGATTTTTAAATTGTTCATATTTTTAATACTGATTCCGTGACCTTTTTTTAAAGAATATTTTATAAATGTTATTTTAAGATAGATGAAACATTTCGTTTCAGTATTGATCGTAACATTACACATCTGAACACTAGAATCTAGAATATATTCCCCATGTGCAGTGGGGAGAAGTGAACAATAACGGTTACCGCAATTGCGGTAAACATACGAAACAACCGTAGAGCTTACCACAATTACAATAACCTGCACTGCATGTTGTAGACCCTCGACTCCCCTCTCTTTGTCAGTGTTACCAGAACATAACGAAATTCTACATTTTAAGAGACCCTAGATTTGAAGTGCACCATTATAGCGTTTGGAGAAGTTCAGTCTTCCAAATCGCTTTTACTATTTATTTTGCATACCGTTCTACCGTGGTAAATATGGGTCAACTTTTATTCCTTATAATTGGGTGAATCTTTATTATTTTCTAATGAGACTGTCTGTTTATCTTTTAAGCCATATTCTTATGATATACAGTAATACCTCATTAAGAAATTAAAATTTTCTACGGAAGAATACCTGGATCCATATTTACCCCGGCGATCCATAATTACCCCGGTTGATGGTAATTTAAATACTTGTCATTAGCGTGGCAGTACAGAGCGAATAAACGTTCTGTAAAATCAAAATTACGATTTAAAAATAAAATCACGATTTGAAAATAAAATAAATTCCCATCTCCGAGCCGAAGTTTTGTTGAATTGAAACCAAATAAGTTTGACCAAAAAAGTTATCTAGGTTCGAGGAAAAGGATCTGGAAGTTTAAGCTCTCAAACTGATAACCTAAAATTGAACCAGACTTGAATGCGAATTGCGGTCAAAATTACAATTTTCAGTTTAAAATTAAAATAAAAGCATGCTTCCGAGATATTAAGATTCCAAATATTGGCAAATTAAGTTTGGTGTAAAAAAGTCAGCCAATTCCGAGAAAATAGTCCAAGAATTTTGAGATTACAATTTCACGGTCTTTCAAAATCGGCCTTGGATAACGATTAAAAAAAGAATGTTCAATTTTCGACAAAAATAGAAAGTTGTTTCTGAGATAATTGTAACTAAATTATAAATAAAATTTCAAGTAAATTGTTTTTGTTAATTGCTGTGTCTAAAAATGATAATTAAAAAAATCCTTTTACCACAATGCATATTTTATTTTTTAAGAATGTTTTACTTAACAAAGCTATTTTCGATAAAACTGTTAGTTATTTAGTTCTGTACTGCAATTCTTCAAGAGTTATTGTTACGGGTTTTACCAGTATTGTATCAGTACTAAATTTCTCTCTGGGTTATTGTTTTTAATAATTATGATTTTGTAATGCCAGCTTTAGTATAAATTTTTCTCTATAAGCGGCTTCACACTCTTTACCCTATTTTCCTCTTTCTCCCTTTTTAAAATAATTCCTATTTTTCCCTCTGTTTTAAAAAAATCCTCATTTTCCCTATTTTTCTCGTCTTTTCGCTCAAGTGTAAACTGAATTAATATAACCCAATAAGAAAATCTTACTATTTTTGGTTGAAAATTAATTCTTTTTGTCTATTTCGTTAAAAATTTAATTATTTTGTAGAAAGTTAAACTACTTTGTTAAAAGTTCATCTTCCTTAGTCGACAATTGAAGTGTTTTGTTGAAAATTCGTACTTTTGAATTAAAAATTCAACTACTGGGTGAAAATGCAACAGTTTTTAATTAAAATTTAATAATTTTTCTTTGAAAATTCGATTAAAAATGAATTTTCTCATTTCATCTTTCTGGGTTCAAAATTATCTTTTTTGTTAAAAATTCAATTATTATGTTGAAAATTATTCTGTTTTGGTCAAAAAGCCATTTTTTTGGTTTAAAATTAATCTTTTTTGGTTTAATATTAACTTCGCCGATGAAAATGTAACTGTCTTTTAGTAAAATAAATGTTTTGTTTTGACAGTTTAACTATTTGGTTGAAAATATAACGGTTTTTGGATAATTTTTATTTACTTTTGTTTAAAAATTCGACTATATGGTTGACAATAATTATCTTATTTGTTAAAAACTCATCTTTTCTGGTTTAAAAGTCAAGTTTTTTAAATAAAACTTTCGACTTTTTAGATTCAAAACTCAACGCTTTTTTTGAAAATTTATCTCTAGTGGTAGAAAATGTTTAATTTTTGGTGAAATATTTAATTACATTATTGAAATTTAACCTGTTTTGGTTGTGGATTCAACCATCGTATTGAAAATTCTTATTTTTTGATTGAATTAAATTGTTTTTTATTATAAATGAAAATATTTTTTGGTTGAAGTATCAACTATTACATTTTTTGTTGAAAATAAACTTTTTTTATTAAAAGTTCACCCTTTTTGGTTCAAAAGTCAACTGCTTTATAAAATATTTGAATTTCTAGCTTGAAAACACAAATCTTTTTTTTAAAGTCATGTCCTGTGTCTATTTGGTTAAAAGATAAACTAGTTTGTTAAAGATTCATGTTTCCACTGTTTTACTCACTGTTTTACTCAAAATTAAAATCTTTAGTGGTTGATTTATCAACTATTACATATTTTGAAAATTCAACTTTGATAGTGAAAATTCGTTTTTCTTGGATTGAAAAGTGATCGTTTTAACTATGAATTAAAAATTCCATTTTTATTGAATGTTGATCATTTTTATTTGAAAATTCAGGTATTTTGCTACAAATTAATTTTTTGGTTAAAAATTCATCTTCTATATTGCAAAAGCGTAACTACATTCATTGGATTCAGGATACGTTATTCAAAACAATTATAACAATTTCGTTTTTAATTTTTTTCTATGCAGTCAAAATGTAACGAAAAGGAAACAAAAGATTCGGTACATTTTGGATAACGACACGTAAGAAAACGAAAGGGTCGGTCTAGTCCCTGAATTCAACTATTTTGTGGAAAATTTGTCTTCTTTGATGAATTCATCTGCTTTTTATTTAAATGAAAACTCGTTTCTGGTTGTAATATCAACTATTACATTTTTTATTAAGGACTCATCTTTCTGGGTTGAAAATTCAGCTATACTAAAATTTAACTGGTATGTTAACAATTCATCTTCTGCTTATATAATTTTTTCAATTGAATAAATAAAAAAATTGATATATCTTTTGGAATTATTTGGCAAACTTTGGATTCACATACTATCTTGCTGTAGGGATGCATTTTCACTCGGTGTAATTTCTGGCATTATAGATGTTTTGGGTGAAATTTTCAAAATTTTAGTTTGAAATTTTTCAATATTAAAAGCTTCTGATTGAAAATTTTTCAATTTTAAATACTTTTAATTGTAAATTAATTTATTCAAGACTTTAAATGCTCCTATTCAGAAATTATACGAATTCAATTTCTTTTCATTCTATTCAAAATATGGTAATTTTTCACAATTTTACCGAATCTAAAATTGTTTGATTTTGAACGTTCTCAATAAATAATGGTTGAATATATTCTTTATAAATGTGAAAAGCTGTCAATTGTACATTTTTATTTATTAATCATTGTTTCAAAAGTTTTTAAAAGTCAATATTTTAAAATCTGGTTAATAACATAATCATACAAAAAAAACTGTGCTGAGACAAAAAAGCGACCTATATAGCATTGTAGTATTGGTCTAGCATAGTCTGAATCTGCATTGATTGGAATTGTCAGCTTGCCTGTTTTTTTATTCGAGTTTGAATTTCTAGTTGAGGTCAAATTATCCGATTATCTGAATCCAACTATTTTTTGAAAAAAATTTGTCTTCTTTGGTTGAATTTATCTGTTTCTTTATTTAAATGAAAACTGGTTTTTGGTGGTTATATTATACTTGGATGAAAGTTCAACTACTTTGATTAAAATTGATTTGTTTGGATGAAGAGTAATCATTCCAGTCAAAAATGCATCTCTTTATTCTAAAAATTAGAGGAGTATGTTAAAAATTCATATTTTGCTAATTGGATATTAATCTTTTAACATAAAAATTCAACCTTTCCAATTTTTGGTTAAAATGATTTTTTTTAAATTAAAAAAAATCTTTGTGAGTGAGAATTCAACTTAACTTGGTTAAAAGTTGAACTACATTGTTAAAAATCCATTTTTTTTAAATAAGATCCATAATTTCAGTTGAAAAATCATCACTTTGGTTGAGAAATGAACCATTTGATTGAAAATTTGTTGCATAGATAAGTGAATATGGTATCTACAATCATGACTATTCAAAAGGATTTATTCTACTATTATTGGGCTGCGAATTCTCCTACAACTACTAAAGAGAAGAATAAAAAGAAGGTACTAAATACTAGTTGTCAAAAGAGAATTTTTTCTCAAGATTTTAGATGCAAAATCCACCACTTAACAAAATTGGATAGTTTTAAGTAATAAATTTTATGATTCAAGAGCACTCATTGCATCTCGATCTGTAATTTTCGCTTGATATGATCGCATGGATCCAAGTCTTATTGTTAGCGTGAGAATGGCCCGCTGGAAATACTGGGCATTAATAACAAGGCGTAAGCGAACAGTTTACAGCGTCTTAATTAAACAGAAAGCTTGAATAGCATCTCCTCTAGGTACCCATAATCAGAATATTTGAAATGTAATCGTAGGTGAGAGTCGAGATGAAAACGTGCACGAGTGGAATGGCTATCAAGAATTCGCCACGGAGCATGAATTGAAATGCCGGTCGCCCCTAACCCGGTTAGTCTGATAAGCATTCGTATCGCAAGAGCCCAAAGCGCTCAGCAAAATTCAACACAATCTGGCCCTCTATCTTTAACATTCCGTTGCAAAAATCTTCATTTATTCAATAACAATTATATTTTAAACTAAAGAGCGCTTAGAACTGTACTTTTTCAAATTTTCGAAATTTAAGGCTTTCTAAACCAAAAACTGATTGATTTCATTAACTTTTAAGTACGGACGTGCGGTCTCGCAAACCGCGATGTGGATCAGTCTCCCATCTGGCCTTCCACGAACCCGCGGTTATTAGTTGCTTTATTTTTAGTTGTCTTTCACCGAGGTAGGTGGAAAATGAGTTGTCCTGAGTGTAATTTTTGAGCAATATCAATCGAAAAATCATAGGCGGTCCGTGAGACCGCACGTTCACGGTAGCCACCCCAGAGTGCGGAACGCGGCCGTCAGAGAAAAATGGTACGTCCTGATTATCACGTCCGTGAAGTTAGCACACCAACAATTAAATATCCAACTTTTGTTTAATGGAATCGTTTGGATGTCGTTAGGATGCGTTTGGAATCCCATTTTTTCGTTTGGACGGCAAAACTCAAAAAGATATTGAGTTTTCAAAATGGAGTGCTAATTTCACGCTGCTGAACAAATTTTAATTTGTTTCAACATTTTTTTATCAATCCGTTGTGGTCATATGGGGTCCAATAGACCCCACAGGCTCTCCGCTTTTTTCTGATTGTCTCCGTTTTTCTTTTCTCAAGAATTTTTCCGAATAGTTAAAT
>CAKNWT010225101.1:0-15531 GCA_932066315.1 Andricus coriarius
ACGCAAGAATGTTTGATTATTCTGTTTCTTGATCATTATATAATTTGGGTGAAGCAATTTATGCAACTATCATTACGCATGTAATAATTAATGAATAATTTCAATAACCAAGAGTATATCCAAAGCTTGCAAAAAAATTAGGACATTTGATCTCTTTACCTAACATTTTTCTGTAAACTTTGGAACAATATCCCACAAAATACGTCAATTTAAATCAATTTAACAGCAATTTTAAAAGAGTTCAAAAAATTTGAATGATCGCAAACGATTTTTGAATATTTAAAACATTAAGAAAATTTTAAGAAACAGGCACAGAGAATTTTGGAAAAGAATTATAATTCTGAGTTGGAACATCAGACAATTTTTGTCATTTCAAATAATTTTAGTGACAACAGCCATGCAACATTTTATAAACTTAAACTTCAGTTTATCGCAAATTCTCTGACTCTTTCAGATTTTCCCTGACATTCCCCGACTTTTCCTGTCTAGTTTTCAATTCCCTGACTTTTCATAATTCCCTGAATTCTAGCAACTTTGTGGAATTATTTTCCAAAATTACCTTTCCATATGAAAAAATCTCTGTTTTAATCAAAATAAAAATTCTTTACGAAAATTCGCTATCCCAAAGTCTAAATTAAAATTATTTGCAGAAATCCCCTGTGCCAAAGTGAAAATTATAATTCGTAACGAAAAATCCCCGTTCGAAAGTCAAAATTATAATTGTTTACGGAATAATTTCTTAATTCAAGCAAATTCTGATTTTGAAACAAGGAATTTGAAAAACTGTCGAATTTTGACTTTGAACCGGGATTGTTTTTGTAAATTCCCTTTATATGAATCAGAATTAAAATTATTTTCATAAATTGCCCATTCCATGTCAAAAATCGCCTGTTCGAAGACAAAATTATAATTCTTTAGGGAAGTTCTCTCTTCGAAAGTCTAAATTACATAAGTCTTTACGGAAATTCCCTGTTCCAAATCATAATTACATTTATTTCCGAAAATGTTAAAATAAAAATGTCCCATGTTTTCCAAGTCAGAATTATAATCATTTACAACATTTTCTATCATAATTCAGAAGTATAGTAACTGCCTTTTTCTAAAATTTTGAAGAGGAATATGTTTCCAATTCTTGCACATTTTTATTTGCCAAAACAAAAAATCATTTTTAAATTCAAACGTATTCTGATTTGGAACGAGGAGTTTTCAAAATCTATCGAATTTTGACTTGACACTTGGATTTATTTTGCAAATTCTTTTTTCATGAATAAGGATTAAAAAATTTTTCCAACATTTCCCGTTCAATGTTAAAAATTACCTGTTCCAAGACAAAGTCACAATACTTTACGAAGTTCCCTCTTCCAAAAGTCAACATTATAATTATTTACGGGAATTTGTGTTTATATTTCATTTATTTATTGTTCGTATACGAACTCAGAATTATAATTCTTTTAGAAAATTCCCTATACCACGTCACAATTAAAATCATTTCCAAAATGCCTGTTCCAAATCATAATTATATTTATTTATAAAATTATGTATAAAGTATGTACACTTTCTATTATAATTCATAAATATATAGTAACTCCCTTTTTCTTTAAGCTTTCGAAGAGGGCAATTTCAAATTGTGACGAATTCTGACTCCTAACAGGGATTTTTTAAAATTCCCTTCTTATAAATTAGAATTAAAATTCTGTTTACTGTTCCAAGTCAGAATTGTATTTTTGTTTGAAAATTTCCTATTCCAAGCGAGAATTATGATTTTTTCACAAATTTCCTGTTTCAACTCAGAATCACAATCTGGCTGGAAAAACAAAATTTTGGAAATTGGAAATGGAACTATGTGGAAAAGTAGCGTTATAGGACCCTGAAAAAGTATAATTGATTTAGATTCGATCAATAAACACTTTGGGTTTGCGCGTTAACAAAATATCTTTGAAAAAATTCTTATATTCGTAATTTTGATATTTTCGTGGATGTCCATTTTTTACATTTCTAGACGCCTTAAACGACTTGCAAAATTTTTTACAGATTTTTATTTGCAGCCTCGTGAGAGATTATTAATGTTCAGTAGACCCCTGTTTTCAAAACATAATTTTAAAACCTACCGAGAAAAAATTTTGATTAGTCTAGAGAATCATAAGCGTGAAACTAGTGAATTTTTTAAAAACTAAGTTTTAGATTTTTTAAAATTATGATTTCCTATACTAATAATCTTTTTAGAGCGTATTTTTACCAGGAGAAATGTTCTAGATACTTGAATGAATTCTCTCTGCATTTCTGTAGGTTTAAAATTATTTTTTGAAAACAGCGGTCTACTAAACATTAATAATTGCTGATGGGGCTGCAAATAAAAATCTATACAAATTTGAGGAGTCGCTTAAGGGCTACAAGAAAGTAAAAAAAAATTGAAATCCACGAAAATATAAAAATTACGAAAATAGTAATTTTTCAAAATATTTCAGGGTCCTGATTGCTACTTTTCCACATAGTTTAATTTTCGATTTCCAAATTTTTATCTTTTCGACCCACCCTACTGCACATATTGACTTATTGTGAGCATTAAACATAAATTTTATTCAGTAGCAAAAAGTCTTTCCGGAGGAAATGTTCACACGTAACTATATTGAATGAAATAAAAGAGCGCATCGTTGATGCGGACAATGTCGGTTGGATCTGACCATGTAAATCTTCGTATTTTTCTTCTTTTCTATAGACATGTCATACTGGGGGGACCCCCTGTTGTGATGTCTTTTTCTAGATGACGAGGGGTCCCTGCTTCTAATCAGGAAGACGACAGTGTCGACACCATAATATGACGGATATGGTTATGTATGGGGTTCTTTAAAAAACGCCTTCCTCACAAGGCTCTTTATTTCCTTACGCCTTTCTGACATCTAACCTTCTGGTAGCCAAAGTCAAATTCAAAGAATCTACTTTATTCGAATTGTCCTTTCATAAGTAAAAGGTTAAGAAGTCCCACCAACCACATTTATTATTTTTACCAGTTTTTATAAGGTTCTAAAATTTCACATTGTATTTGTTTGAGATCACTTTTCAATCAAATTGAAACCACTTGCAATCCAGGGTGTCTATTTCATTAACTAGAAATTGGGTGTCCTAAAGAAACTCAATCTTTTTTTATGTATCGCACCCCCTAAACTTATTCCATTTAGTGAAAAAATAAATAAATATTTTTCTTTTCTTTTTAACATAATTTTAAATCGTGTTCCGGTTTACAATTACGAAAACAATCCCAAAAAGTTTATAATGATTAATTAATTAATTATTTTCAAAAATTTGAAACTTCTTCAAATATTCAGTTGAAAAAAATTTACTTTGTTGATAATTAATCTTTTGGTTAAAAATCAATATTTTCTGGTTAAAAATTCAACCACAGGTTGGAAGATAAACTGAAGTATAACAGAAAATTCATCTCTTTAGTTGAAAATTTATCTATTATGTGGAAAATTAATTTTGCTTGGTTCAAAATCAATTTTTCAAACTGAACTAATCCAGTTAAATATTGCCTCATTTTCTTTGAAAATTAATTTTTTAAACGGAAAATTTAATTATTCAATTTTTTGTTAAAACTTTATCATATTTAGTGTTAAGAATTCATCTTTTTTATATAAAATAATGTTCTTGGTGAAAAATTCCACTATTTCAGTTGAATGTTCATAATTTCAGATGAAAAAGCATCTTTTTGGTTTAAAATTCAACTATTCCTACTGATGATTTATCATATTAGTTAAAAACTGAACACTTTGGTTTAAAATTCAACTACTTTGTTGAAAATTCGTTGTATTTTCTTGGATAAAATTTAATTTTTTTAAACTGAATATTAAACTATTCCATTTTTAGTTAAAACTTTATAACTTTTAGTTGAAAATTAATTTTTTTTTAAATTCATTTTGTTGTTGATAATTAGTTTTTTTAGCTTAAACCTGAACGATTCCATTTTTGGTTAACAATTTATATTTTTTAGTTGAAAATGTATGTACTTTGTTAAAAATTCCTATTTTTTGGTGAAAAATTCATAATTTGTGTTAAAAATTCAACTATTCCCCTTCAGGATTCATCATTTTAGTTTAAAATTCATCTCTTTGGTTGGAAATTAATTTTCTTTACTGATAATTTATTTATTAAATTTTTTGTTAAAAATTAATCTTTTTTAGTTAAAAATTCATGTTTTTTGTTAGAAATTGGTCTACTTTGTAAAAAATTAGTCTTCTTGGTTAAAAATAAACTTTCCATTCAAAGATTCATTATTTTAGTTAAAAATTAATGACTTTGGTTAAAATGTTTTTTTTTCTTACAAATCCAGCACGTATTTTGTTCAGAATTCACCTTTTTTGGTAAAATACTAATCTTCTTGGTTAAAAATGATCTTTTTGTCTAAAAATTCAACTATTTCTAGTTGAAGATTTATTATTTTAGTTGAAAATTCATACGTTTGGTGGAAATTGATATTTTGGGACGAAAATTCACTTATTTTGTTAAAAATTTGTCTTTTTTGGTAACAAATTTATCTTTTGTTTTGCAAATTGATCCTTTTGATTAAAGATTCCACTATTCCAGTTGAGGATTCATTATTTTAGTTGAAAATTTAGCTGAAAATTTTTTTAAATATCTTTTTTTTCATTTTAAATTCCCTTAGAATTCCTTTAATTTATTGAAATCTATTAACAATTCCTTGCAATGCTTTGAAAATTTATTGAAGTATTTTTATTTTTAAATCCCTTCAATTTATTAAAATCTATTTAAAATTCCTTGGGATTTTTTTAAACCCCCTGAAATATTGAAAATTTTTTAAAATATTTTGAAATCCCTTAAAACTTTTTGAAGCTCTTGAAAGTTCCATGGAATTTTTAAATGTACCCTAAAATCTTTCATATTCTTTGAAATCTCTAAAAACTATTGAAATCCATTAACAATTTCTTGGAATTTTTCAAGTACCCTAAAAGACTTGAAAATAAGTCAAGGATTACAATTCAGAAAAATGACTTTTATCCTCGCTTTTATCTTCAAAAAGTGACTTGAGAATAAAAGTGACTATATATCTAAATAAAGATAGGCATGTCAATTTTTGTACCGATTATGATGAAAATCTTAGCAGAAAAAAATTCTAAAAAGATGTCAGAAAGTACATGTTGCAGATGAAGATTTTGCCTATACTGATACAGAGTTTAAAAATGTTCAGTCAATTAGCAAATAGCAATTATTTCCTGACGAGTGAAAGGTTTAAAAATACCATCATCTTACGATCATGTCAGAATACTTAACTTTGAATGGCTTTTAGTTCCTAAAAATAAATAACAAAAAATCTGCAAAAAAGATATGAATTTCTTTGATCCTTTCTGTGCAGAGTGCTAAATTTTTCATTACAAAATAATCATTTGTTATTAAGTTAATATCCTAAACCATATAAACAACGTCCGAAGATGTAGTGTCAATAAGCTGAACTTTGTCCTGAAATGTTTAAAAAATTATTTTTTTCTGCAGAAAATACAAAGATTTTTCCTTAAAAAAGATGAATTTTCAAATAAAAAAGATGAATTTTCAAACAAATAGGTAAATATTCAACCAAAAAGATGAATTTTTCAGCAAAAAGATTAATGCTCTACCAAAAAACACGAACTTTTCATAAAATACATCAATTTTCAACAAAATTGTTGAATTTTAAAGCCAAAAGGACGAATTGTCTACAAATCAGTTGAATTCTCAAAACGAAAATTTTTAACTAAAAAGTTAATTTTCTACCAAAAAGTTTATTTTTCTATCAAAAAGTTTCGGTACAAGTAGCCAGATTTTTTCGGTACGAATAGGGGGAGCTGGAAAAGGGGCTATTTGTATAAAAATATTAACTTTCAACAAAAGAGTTTAACCCAAAAGATGACTTTTTATCCCATAAGATTAATTTTCTAAAAATGGAATGGTTAATTGTTCAAACAAGTAGATGAATCCACAACCCAAAAAATAAATTTTTAACAAAGTTGATCCACTTTTAACCAAGTAGCTGAATTTCTGACCAAAAAGATGACTTTTTAACAAAATAGTTGCATATTTAACAAAATAATAAAATTTTCAACCAAATACTAGAATTTTTAACCAAACGAGAATGGGGAGAAAGGATGTTTCTTAAAAACAGAAGAGAAAGAAGAATTCTTTAAAATTTACACAGGAAACGTACTAAATGTTATCTAAGTTCGTAACGTTATACTTCACTGACCCTCCCACCTCTCGTTACGAACTGTAGTTTTTATCGTGACTCCCTCCCCCCTTAAATGGTTAACGTAGTTTATGGATGATCCCTTATAAGTTTTCCTTGACTTTTGCATTTTTTTAAATCCCTGACTTTTCCCTGTCTAAGTGACTTTTCCATTATTTTAACTTTGAACATTAACATTTTCTTTTAATTTTTGGGACTGATTTTAAATATTTGAAAAATATGTACAATAGCTTCTCAGAAATATTAAAGATAAACAAATGTTATTATTTTCTTAATAATTAAGTAACTTCAAATTCAATTCTACTCTTTAATTAATATTAGCATAACATACAAATATTCCCTCTTAGTTTCCTATACAAATTGCCCTGATGAGGATGCCTGATTCATGCAACACTGAAATTTAAATAGCCTTGGCAATTGCAATGTAAGTTTTGAAACTGTTTTAAGAGATAGTGCATTTAATTTTTTGTAAATTTTCATGAATATCCTATTTCTTTCGAAATAACAAAGTAAGACCAATTTTTTACATGTAATTGCAAAAAATGTATTAATCGATAGAAAAATATATCACATACAAAGCTTCTAATTTTAATTTCATGAATTATTTTTCAATTATGTTCATATTTTCATTTAGGTTTATTAAATTTAATAAAAAATGTTACTTTATTTTCACTGCATGTTTATAAAATGTACGTAAATCACAGTGAAATGTATTCAGCCACCAATAATATTTTATGTACAAGCAATTGAAACAGGTTTCAGAGTCAATTTGATGAAAATTTCAGGAAATTTCTATCAGTGTAAATGGCCTCGAAACATCTTGGATCCTGCAATTATGTTGCACAAAATGACTTTCTTGAGTACTTGTTGTCGAAAAATGGATTTTGAGAGAACATATTTCTTTTTAAGCCTTCTTGTGCAAGTTTGTATCACAATTTGACTATTTTAAGTTTTTTTTTAAATGTACTTTCAAATATTTAATAAACAGAGACATTAAGTCATATACCCTGTTGTCGTTTTCTAGCGTTCGGTTCATTTTACCGTTCTCAAAAGTTCGATTCTTGGTCAACCCTAAAATTTTGTGAAGGGTTTCAATACCAGAATTTTGGAAAGAAAAACGGTAAAAATCTAAATTTGAAGTAAAAATGGGGTCAGAAAGACCACAAATTGTGTTCCTGACAGGACAAAGAGATCGGGAGGCTACCGAGGGCCGGACGTGGAAAGACGAGGATGACTCCGTGGAGATTGCGGCGACATTGATTCCCTTTATGCTGCGGTTAGGTGGTGTCATTGCGCAACACAATGAGCAAAGAGAGCAGTCAGAAAAAGTAAAGCGCGTATCGCGTTCCCATAAGTGGCGAAGCTCGGAGCCCTACCAAGCGTTGGCCTCCTCCTTGTTTGCTGGCATTAGACTTGGCTGCAAGAGGCTCCAGGTATAGTAGAAATATTTGTCCCAAGGACCCCATATGGTGTTCTTGAATGCTTCCTAATTGCGCCATGGAACACCATTCACGTAATTTTCGCCCGATCAAAAAGAAGCAAAGGAATAAAGGGGATTATGAATATAACTGCTACTACTACTAGAATTTGATTACTAATTCAGTAGCTGATTTTCCCTTTTTTCAGAAAAATAATCATTGTTATGGTCTAGTCATTGATGTCTGGATATCAGGTATTATATTTTTATGTCTAACCAAGATGTTAATGACTTGGATTTTGGGTCGACACTAGATTGCTAGATTGCAAGATTGCAAAATTGCATGGGATTGCAAAAGATTACATGGATTATAGGAAATTCTTGATAGAAAATCATTATATAGAAAAAATAGGATAATCAGCATTAGAGTAAATAATGCAAACATAATGAAGGAATTAAGGATAAATTTCCGAAAAGCTCATACCTCATGGTTGTTTTACTGAAAAACGCATACCTCATGGTAATGGTTTTCCGAATTTATCTCGGCAAATACAAAAAATTTCAGAAAAGTTTTCGGACAAAAGTTGTAGATCCAATTGAAATATATATTTTTTATCTAGCACACTTTTCCCTCCAACTTAATAGTTTCTGAGAAAATCGCTATTGAAATTTAGTAAGTGCAACAGGCTTCCCATGTAGAAACTGCCCTCCCGTGTAGAAACTGCCCTATTTGTCCCCATTGTAATTAGGGCAGTAGTCAGAATCTCACTAGAACAACTGGACTAGTAAGTTCTAGTCAGGGCCCTTTAAGGCACTGCTAAGATTTTTTGTTCCTTATGACCAGAAAAACCCTGTGTGCGTCTAGTTAGGCCCTAATCTTGTGTTTGAGTCAGGCTATAGTTGGTTCCTCATTTAGATATATAAACCAAAAAATTCTAGTCAGGCACTGGTCGGGCCTTTGTCAGCATACCCCAGATAAACTTTCTGAAGATGGCGCTGCGGTATATACGATGTAGTGCCATCTTCAGAAGTTTGTATGCACTAAATTTTGCTTTAGTAACCAGGCGAATGGCTGCCCCAACAACATGTGACAGCAAACTGAATTTTATTTTCATCGGAAGCATCCGAGTGTTTAAAACTTATAAACACGTGTTTTTAATGAAATTAACACCACCTAAATTTGTATTAAGTAAAGTTCAAGCAGTAGTTTTAATAAATTATATTTATTATATGCACTGAATAGGGTTTGTGAATATAACCAAAAAAAATTGGGTAATTTATTTTTCAACTTTCACAATAACTTTTCTTTGTTTAAAATAAAGACGAAATTTTTTTTAATACGTGAAATATAAGGAAAACAGTTAATTTTGTGCTGTGCATGTGAAACCCAGTGAAAAATAATGAAAATAATCATTTTTCACAGTAGAGTGCAAATGTTCACTATTCAGATGTGTGTGATATAAATATATGCAAAAAACGGGTTTTAATTAGCGAAATATAAACCTCTGAAATCATTGATCTAAAATTGGTGTGTCTTTAAATATTCTTATTCATTTTGTTCTTACAAAAACGTTTGTCACATATATTTATATCATAGCTGAATGATGAACGTACCGGAAAACAGAGATGGTCTAGACGGGCGATTCAAGGGTATTCGCGTAAGGACCTTGTTAGAAGTTGTAGGTAGAGCCTGGCTAAAACAGCGTTACAGAACTAGTCTGGCCCTCTCTATTTTTCCCGATCAGCGCCCGATCAGAAATAGGGAAAACTAGCCGGGGCTCTTACAAATAACGATCTCAATTTCTAGATGGGTTGAGTCGTTGGAAAGGGGTAGGGGTTTGAACACATTATTTCTGTGACCAGTCACAGGGATGCGTTTTTCTCTCCACGAGACGTTAGAAAGGGGTAGGGATATTTAAAATACGTCGAATTAAAGATATGGCGGAGTCCACGTCAAGTGATCACGGGAATTTTCGTGTCCGAATGGGTTTTGGTAGTAATTTATGATGATTACTTGGTGGTGGAAAAAAATTCCACCAAATATATTTCGAAAATTCGAAAAAATGGCAGAGATGTGGGACTTTTGAGTATTTGGGGTATTTAGACAAAATTTGTTCGAAAATGACATATCTTGGGTTTTAATTGACCGATTTAACTTTTCGACATCTGAATTTACTTATTTTAAGATAGGGGAAGCCACCCTACAGTAGATAATCTTAATTAAGTGGTAAACTGGCAACAAATGTTCATTATTTCTCTTAGTATAACATTTCAACAAAGATACTATATCTTCTGACGAGGTTTCATCGAAATTTTATAATTAATTTATGCTTAAGAGCAAAAAAATAATTTTTAACCTGAAAAAAAAAAAACAAATTTCGCCTCTTCATTATTCATACTTTTTACCTTAATGAAACATTTCTGTGGCACGTTTATACATTAGAATCAAAGCTTGAAGTTTAATGAACAATATTTATTGATCCATAGCGTTCTTTCTTTATTATTTATAAATATTTGAGGACTTTTTATCAGACATTGCATTTTCCAACAGTGGATAGCCAACAGTAGATAATCCCAAAATTGCGAAAAATTTCGCTATAAAAATTTGCAGCTATGTGACTGTCTCGCAGTTGTTTTAATTTAAAGGTTGTGTTTTTTTTTGTTTATTTTGATTTGTAAAGTTTTTAAATTTAAGTTATTATAAATAAAAAACCAAGAAAATAGCGTTAATTATTAGTTGATAAAAATCACATAAATTTTAGTTGTGTTAAGGAATCAAATGGAAAAGATATCAGTTTTAGGATTAAGGTATGTAAAAATTCTGAACTTTTCTGTCATCACAAGTCAGTCCACAAGCCAGTACCAATCTCACGAAATATCAGAGATACAAAAATTGTCAAAAATGTAAGCTTTTCTGATTTTTGTAAAATAATTATAGTTTCAACTATTACTAACCCAATAAACTAATTTTAATTGTAAGTATACTAATAATAAAATTTAAATAATCGAGAATTTAATATTCTGTCATGCCCAGGAGCAATACCAGAAACGATTATCTATTGACGAATAGAGGTGTCAAAATCGTATCCCTGACCGGGTCTAATAAAAATGTTTAATAAGACAGCTAATTGACTCATTTCCTTATATTTTTTTCTATAAGAATATTCAATTAAAGATGTTAGCTTTATTTCAAAAGGAAAATTTTTCTTTATATTTGGAAACTCATGCGGTTAAATACGGTTGATTGTTTTCCTGTCTACTGTAGGGTGTTTTCCCCTACATTATAAAATATAAAAAATTCAACAATTTTTATTGTTGAAACTATGGCGAAAAAAGTAAAAATGAAAAACGTGTTTCCAAATTAATTTTGAAACCACAATTATTTTCATCATACTTGAAAGTTTTTGATGAATAAAAATTAATGAAATTCCGCAAACATCGTTTACATCCCAGTTCCTGAAAAAGGTGTTTAATAGTTTTTTTATTTCGTAAACAAAATGTCAACAAAAATTTTTAACTTTTGAAGAATACCGTTCGTTATGAAATATTCAGATTCATTCAAGAAGATCAAGAATCAATGAAATATTATTTTTTTTTTATTACTATTTAGAAATGTTTTTTCAGTGGAATTGTAGAAGTTGAAACATTTGTACTATTTATAGACAAAATGAGTTTCTCGGTTGGATTCATAATGAATAATTAATAATAAATAATTTGTTATGTAGTAAGCAAATTATATCCATTATGTCCATTTTGTGCAAAAGTCGTAATTTTAATTCAATTTCAATTAATAAACAATTATGAACTCGACTGCGTTTTTAATATTTACGTACAATGATTGTACATTTGAAAACATTTTTTTTAGATAGGATTATACAGGTAAGATACAAAATTTAAGTAAGTTAAAAATATTTAGTTTAGCCAGTGTAATCAAGAAATTAGAGAAAACAAAATCTGATAAAAATTGAAAATAGAATATGTTTTCTAGAAATTGGACAGTATGTCTCTCCACCTGGATATATGTAATTCAGTGATGGATATTACGCGATGGATGATTTTAAATTTCCGATCATTTCCCGGTATTTTTCTGGTCAATTGTTAGTTTTTCCCGGCCAATTTAAAAGAATTCAAAAGATTTGAATGATTTCAAACGATTTTGAAAGATTTCAAGAAGATTTCTCATCATTTTAAAAGATTTTAAAGATTTCTGATTTGGGAGAGGGATATTGGAAAAAAATTATAATATTTTGAATTTGAACAGAGATTTTTATAATTTCCTTCAAGAAAATTTCCTGTCTTAAGGTAAACGTCCCAGTAATCGTGACTTTAGTCCCAGTAATCGTGATGCCAATTTTCTTCCATTTTATTTATTTTCAATGAATATAATTTCTATTTGCTATTATAAAATGCTGAAAATAAGTGGGTTTTATCATTGAATGAACACATTTTTTTTAACAATATATTCAAACTATAACCAAGTTTCACGATTACTGGGACCGTCACGATTACTGGGACATTTACCTTGAAGTCTAAATTATTATTTTTTACGGAAATTCTCTGTTTCAAGTCACAATTACATTTATTTTCGAAAATTCCCTACTCCAAGTCAGAATTATATCTATTTATTTACAACATTTTACATTATAATTCAGAAACATAGTAAATCCCTTTTTGTAAAATTTGGAAAAGATTAAAATTCTGGAAAATTTTTATTTGCAACAAAAAAGATTTTTCAAAAGTAATAAATTCAAAATAGAATCACTCTATAAGTTGATAATTTTAATTTCAAGGCCTTCATATATTAAAGAGCATTTTCAAACAAATATTCAAAATTTTACAAATTAACGCATGTTTTCAAATTGAAAGGGTTCTATATTATGGCACCCCAATAAAAAATTTCAACTATTAATAAATTGGATAATATCAGGTATAGAAACTTGATTTTTAACTTTTATATCTTCTCAACTTAAACGATTAAAAGTAAGAAATCATCGAAATTGAACATTTCAAACTTCACGTCTTCCGAATTAATTTTATTTATTTATTTAAAGATATATTAAAATTGTGGTATTTTGAATTGGAACCGTAGAAGCGTTTGTACCTAAATTTCAATCTTATACTAAAAAACCCCTTAAAAATCTTATAATTCAAAAATAAAACTGCCAGAAAAATTGAAAGGTGATACAAATATTTCTGTAAAACATGGATAAATTTATAATCAATTTCCAAAGTTTAGACATTTCCACCGAGTACTGGTTACATACATTTTTTTGACGAGAATAATACAGTAGTTCTCGATGTTTTTTCTTATTTTTAATTCTCTAAAATAGGATATTTTTCAGTGAAACCAGGACGTGAGCCATAACTACGTGATTTCTGACTATTGATGAGTTTGTAAGCTAGGAGATCGCCACAGAGACCACCTTTATCAAAATAATCGAGTTTGATCAAATTGGTCCAACTTTCACTTCTGGGTTCGATAATTGGAAGATAATCATTAGCCTTTTTTTGGTCCTCAGAAAAGTCACTTTGAAGCATTACGGGAAGTCCAACGAGATTTTTGTACGGAGAGCCAATTGTATCAACTGGACTGATGACTCTTTCCAACCCTGTTGAATTAGCACCTTTTTCAGGAGATTTTTTTGCTGCAGATTTTTCCACCAATTTTGTATCCTTCAATTGACTTTCAAATTCATCCTGCGTTCTTCCTTGTTTGAACTTTTGGGCTTCTTCGGTAGCAGATGTTTCAGCAAATTTGTTTGCTGTAGAGTTTTCCTCAGATTTTTTATCCTTGCATTGACTTTCAGATTTCACATCTTTTCTTCCTTGGTTGAACTTTTGGGCTTCTTCGATAGCAGCTGTTTCAGCAGACTTTTTTGCTGTAGATTGTTCTTCGGATTTTTCTTTCTTGGGTGTACTTTCAGATTTCACCTCTGTTCTTCCTTGTTTGCACTTTTGGACTTCTTCAAATTCCCTTTTCAGAAGATCTGCTGCATTTAGTTCCTCCTGTTTTCCAGATGATGAACTTGGTTGACAGGATTTTTTAGGAGGTTCCTTGCACTTGTTTTCCTCTGGCTGGAATTGAATTTTGAGTTAGGAATTGGGAAATACAGATGGAAAAATTCAATTAAAATAAAGAGCCGCTGGTTTATCTAGTACACTGGAACTTGGATCTGAGGAATCTTGATTCGCGCCTTCCGAGATAACGGAATTAGATAACCACCTCACGTTGCGTCAGTTCACTCTCAGTGTTCAGACGACCCTGACGTTTGCGTTCGGAGAGTCTGGATTTGAGCCGAAGGTCATAACCAAAACCGTGCTCAAATCCAAGTTCGAGTGTAAATAGAATTATACAGAAATTGATAATTTATCATACTTTTTTAACTGGAGCAGCTTTAAGGCTGTTATTTCCATTTTTAGCTGCAGCTTGTTTGCAAACTGGACCAGGTTTAGGTATTCTCCTGATCAAATTTTCCTCACCTTTTTTCATCTGCTTGCATGGATCACTGACAAAGGATCTAAAAATATACAAGATAGAAAGTGTTGAAACTTAAGGTACTTCAGTCAAAGGAGGGCTAATAAGAACACTTTCGTACTTTTGAACTTCTTCAAATTTCCTTTTTAAAGGATTTGCTGTAGTTACTTCCTCCTGTTTCCCAGAAATTGAATTTGGTTGAGAGTATTTTTTAGGAGCTTCCTTGCACTTATTCTCCTCGGGCTAGAATTGAATTTTTAATTAGGAATTGGGAAATACGGATGGAAACATTGAGTTGAAATAAACAGCCGATGGTACATCTAGTATATAGAATTATACATAAATTACTAATTTTTCATACTTTTTTAACTGGGGCAGCTTTAGGGCTTTTATCTTTACTTTTTTCTGCAGCTTCTTTGCAAACTGGACCAGGTTTAGGTATTCTCCTGATCACATTTTCCTCATCTTTTTTCATCGGCTTGCATGGATCACTGGCAAAGGATCTAAAAATTCACAAGATAGAAAGTGTTAGGAGTTAAGGTACTTCTGTCAAAGGAGGGCTAATAAGAGCTTTCCAAAAAATATAAACTTGAAAAAGATGTAAGTTTTAAGTGATTCAAACATTTGTAAGTTTTTTCCCTGAAAAAAAAACTATTTTCTGGCTCTAAGCCCAAAAAAGTCCTTATTGATTTCTTCTTTTACGTAAGGGTCGTCCATAAAATATGTTACCAATTTTGGGCTATTTTCGACCTCCCCCCCCCCCCCCTAATAAAGACACGTAGCCGTTGGCTGAATACGAATTTTACGTTTATTACGCTTTTTTGCGCGTTTCTGTTTAGTTAAGCTAACAATTGGTGAACTATAAGCTTAGGTAATGGATCAAGAATACATCCAACTCCCGATATAACACCCCCCGGTTGAAGAAATCACTAGAACTGATGGCCTCAGTGCTCAGTCAAGCGTGAAAAATAGCTCGAGGGCCGCACTCTCAGCGCCTTAGTGGCATCAGGTTGTGTCATACATCCAAATCTAACAGAAATGGTTCCCGCTGTTTTGCCTGTTTACGTTTGGATTCCCTCGATTTAGAATCAAGGTCAAGTCAAGCCAAGCCCAAAACTGGTCTTAGATCGAGAGTTGATTGTAATTAAAAATATTAAAATATCAGACTTCACAGTCCAAAATGCTCTCAAAACAGTGGAAATATGGTTATTTTTCACGAAAATAAGTTAATAATAGGGGACTAAATTATTTTAAATAAAGTTAATGTTGATAACATATTGATTTCAAAATAAAACGCATTAATTATTTAAGATTTAAAGTCGAGATATATAGCATTTTAAACAAAATCGTTACGTTTCCAAGCAAAAAGTATGATTTTTTTCAAAAGAGATGAACTTTCAATTCAGA
>CAKNWT010225104.1:0-11777 GCA_932066315.1 Andricus coriarius
TTTACATTGAAAGTATTAATTATAATAAGGAAGAAATTACAAATCTGGGAAAGAAATATTTATGAGAACGATTTGAAACATATTAAAATTGTGTAATTAACTAATTTTTTTTCTGACTTTTTTATATCACTTAGAATGTATTTCCAACGACCTAATTGAAAAAGCATTGAAAATGATTGAAAAATATAACACTTCTTATGAAAAGGTTGTTCTTTTCGACATGTAAAAATAAATGTTTCATGTTTCGCCTTTTTCGTGAGAAAATCACCCTATTTCCCCTTTTTTGAGCTTATTTTGCATTGTGATCTCTGGAATTAAATCGATTAAATACCTTATGGAAATAAAAACACGTTGTTAAAAATGCAATTAATGGAAAATATTTCATACACGTAAACGGGTTTACATGCGAGCACGAATTATTTACTGTCGTGGGTTTTATCTCTCCGTTTTTTCAAGTGAAATTATTCGATTTGGATAACACGGTTATGAATCGTACCGGCACATTTTGTCCTGCCACGTAATGTTGTTAACGGTGCATGTAAACTTGTTGGCAGAGATTTCAGGTTCACCTGTACCTTTCACCGTTAATTCGAGATTCTAGAATCGCTTCGCGGATTGAAAGCGTCTAGCTTCCCTCCCGTCATCCACGAACAACGCCCGCAAGTCTATTGTTGTATGGTTTCGCAGTCTCTCACCGGAAAATGTGAATCCAGATCCATTGAAATGCGGCGAACAGCGAACAGGAGAAAAAAATGTTGGAAAAATGCGAGAAAAAAACTGCTTTATGTAAAGAAAATGACGAGGATTGTTTCTGCTACGTCTGTTTATTGGACTAATGAATTCCTGAAGGGGCGATTGAAGCAGAAGACTTTTTCTTTATGCGCTATTGTCTTTTTTATTCAGATTGATAAAAGATGAAATGCTGCATTCAGAATATTCAGATAATACAAATTTACTTGTTTCCTGAAGGGAAAGAATTATGTGTGAAATTTGTATTGAATTTCATTATTCATTTGCAAGGAATAATTTAGTTAGATAGAATTACCGAGGATTGGATTTAATTTTAAAAAAGGAAGAATTTTCCAAAGAAAATTGATGGTTTTAAATTTGAATTAAAAGGCAATTTACAATTGAAGCAGGGGAAGATAAACGGTGCCAAGTCCAATCAACCGAATTTTACAGGGGAAACAAAAAACATTTCTAGAGGAACAATTTATAACCGATTAAGTAAATTATTTTTTTTGTTTAGGTCGATGGATCCAATTAATAAACGCTGCGACAAAATAAAAGGCTCTACATTATAAAAAATACTACATAAGGCCTTTAGAAATTATCTGAAATACATAATTTTATTTATTTGATAATCAAACAACACTATTTAACAGAAAACTAGATCATTTGTAGCATGGATACAAAAATTTTTATTTTCTTGATAATATCTTTAATTGTTAATTTTTTTTTAAATCCTATGAGTACCATTTAATTGTTTAAAAAATTTAACATTTTAGTATAATTCATTGATTTAGTTTGAATTCTTCAAAGTTTTAAAGTACTTGAATACATTTAAAATCTCAAAAAAATTGAAATTTCACAAGGTTTCGAGATTTTGTACGGGTAACGAATATCAAGTGATTTTAAGAGATTTTAAGAAACTTCATCCTATTTCAGAGTATTTGAAAGTTTTTAAATTTTTTGAGGAAATTTTAAGAGATAATGCAAGTACTAAGATAATTTGAGGAATTTCGAAGTATTTCAAAAAATTTGTAGGGATTTTACAAAACCTACGGAAATAAAAAAAAATCTTGGAGGAATTTAAAAAATTCTAAAGGATTTGAAAGATTTTAGGATATTTTACAAGATTCCCAAAAATGTTCAAGATTTAAAAAATTTCCAGTGATTTTAAATGGCCTCAAATGTATGACAGGATTTCAGATTGCAAGAGAATTTGAGAGTTTTCAAAGAATTTCGAGTTAATTTTTAAAATATTTAAAAAATATATTATAAATTTCAAGATGTTATACTGAATTCCAAAAGATACCTTAAGATTTTACAATATTTAATCGATTTAAAAAATATCAAAGGATTTTTAAGAATATGATTATTTCAAAAGATTCCGAGGAATTTAATGAGATTTCAAAGAAGTTCCTGGGATTATAGAAAATTTTCATAGATTAAAAAATTTACAAGGAATTTCAAATGATTTTATATTTCAGGAGATTTTAAAGATTTCAATAAATTTTAAAATGAATGTCAAAATAATGGGTCTGGTTTTTTTTTTAAAAAGTCGGTTTTTGTATTTAATCACTAAGAAATTAAGAAATTTTCGTAAGATTATGTAGTAAATATTTATTAAAATTTTTTTAAATAGTTTTTTTTCTATTTTTTATCTCTCAGATCGTTTTAAGATACAAAAGAAAATAATCAGAGGGGTGTTTTAAAAGAATGAGGTTTGTATCCTTAATTAATATGAAATCACAACATTTGAATAAGACAAAATATTTTATTGTGATCGTACCTATTATTTTCATTTTCGTCTTACAATATTCGTGGAGTGACAGAAACCACATTTAATAAAAAAATCTATTACCAAAATGTTAACCAATATTTACCATATAATTTTATGAAAATTTCTTTATTTTTTAGTAATTAAATACAAAAATCTACTTTTTTCAAACAGCGCCTGAACGATTATTTTAACTTTTATTATAAAAAGTTCCTTTTTAACCAATTTTATTTAAAAGTTTTTTATTTTAAAAGAAAGAACCATTTCTTAATATTTGACAACTTCTGACTGTTCGGTTATAATAAGCAATTTTTAATCAAATATTCAAAACTAAACAATTTGAAACTGCATTATTGGAAATAGAGAGCCTCAAATCGGTAAAATTTCTGAAAGCTAAATTTATACTTCGAAATTCACAATTTCAATTTTTCCTTTTAAAAGTGTTTTAATTTGTATTTGAAAGTGTTGAATTTTGATGTTTTTACAGTTTTAATTTTAAAAGAAAGGGAAGAATTTTTAGTGTTTATTTTTTTACCGAATTGTAAGAGGAACTTTTTTTGTTTTTTACATTTTTAACGAGTTGAAGGACAGTAAAATTTATATTTTGAACATTTTTATTCAGTTTGAAACGAAGAAATTTTGGTTTTCAATATTTCCTGAACTGGAAGAAGGATCATTTTTAATTTTTAACAATTTTATTGATTTGGAAGGGAGGAAATTTTTGTCTTGAATTTTTCGGAATTGGAAGAGGCTCTTTTTTGTTTCTATAATTTTTATGGAGTTGCAAGAGATGAAAGTTTGGTTAATTATTTCTCTGTTGGATGAGAAGACGTCATTTTTTTGAAAACATTCTTCTTGATTTTAAGGGAAGAATGATCTTTGTTCCAATTTTTTTCTGAATGAGAGAATTTTCTTATTTTTAAGATTTTTATTGAAATTTTTATTGACGGGATGGAGGCAAGTTTGGTATTTTTAACACTCAGATGGATAAATATTATTAAAAATTTTGTACTAAATTGGAAGTGGGACATGTTTTATTTTTAAGGTTTTTATTAATGTGATTTGAAAGGGAGCTTTATTTTAAAAAGCTTCTAATATAGAGCACTGACAATGAAACCGTGGATTTATATTTTCTAACCAAAAATCCTTTAACTCTTTAGTTTATGAAAGTTTAAATTTTTTGATTTTTTCTTTTTAGCATTTTGATTAAGTTAAAAGGGACGACCTTTTTATTTTCAATCTTTTTTCTGAATTGCAAGAAGGTAATTTTTTATTTTTAACATTTTCATTTAGTTGGAAGGGAGGAAATTTCGATTTTACATTTTTTCTGGATTAGAGAATTTTTTTGCTTTTAAGGTTTTTAGCGACTTGGAAGAAAGGAAATTTTGGTTTAAATTTTCTATGAATTGGAAGAGGGACATTTAAAAAAAATATTTTTAACAACTTCATAGAGATGAAGTTATTGCTTTTAAACGTTTACATATTGCAAGAGAACAATTTTTTCTTTTTCACATTTTTATTGAGTGGATGGAGTTGAGTTTCGTATTTTCAACAGTCAGCTGGAGAAATTTTATTTAAAAGTTTGTACTAAATTGGAAGTGGGACATGATTTATTTTTAAGATGTTTATTAATGTGATTTGAAAGGGAGCTTTATTTTAAAAAGCTTTTAATTTAAAGCACTAAAAATGATACCGTGGATTTATATTTTTAACCAAAAATCCTTTAACTCTTCAGTTTATGAAAGTTTAAATTTTTTGATTTTTTCTTGTTAGCATCTTAATTGAGTTGAAAGGGGCGACCTTTTTATTTTTTATATTTTTTTCTGAACTGGAAGAGGGTAATTTTTTCTTTCTAACATTTTTATTGAGTTGGGAGGGAGGAAATTTCGAGTTTATATTTTTTTGGGATGAGAGAATTTTGTTATTTTTAAGATTTTTAGCGACTTGAAAGAATTGAAATTTTGGTTTAAATTTTCTATGCATTGGAAGAGGGACATTTAAAAAATATATTTTTATCAAGTTCGAAAGGAAGAAGATATTGATTTTAAATTTGTACAAATTGGAAGAGGACAATTTTTCTTATTCCCATTTTTATTGAGTGGATAAAGGTAAGTTTGATATTTTCATCATTCAGATGGAGAAATATTATTTAAAATTTTGTACTAAATTGGAAGTGGGACATGTTTTATTTTTAAGATTTTTATTAATGTGATTTGAAAGGAAGCTTTATTTTAAAAAGCTTCTAATTTAGAGCAATAAAAATGAAACCGTGGATTTATATTTTCGAACTAAAAATCCTTCAACTCTTCAGTTTATAAAAGTTTAATTTTTTTTATTTTTCAGCTTAATGGAATTTAATTCTAAATTGTTAAATTGTAAATAATTGAGCGTTCGGATTAAAAATTGCTGAATACAACATTTTTAAATCTTCGATTGTAAAAATTTAAGTGCTTTAATTTGCAGTTTAGCTTTTATTACTTCAAACGAAAAAAATGTTGAGTTTCAAGAGTTCGAATTTTTTAATTTCAATAACCGTGATAAATGTTTCCAACCGGGAAAGAATCGGGAATTTTCATGCTCGATTAAATCAGCCACCCTGATTAAAAATCATATATGAAATTTCATTCGAAGTGTTTGGCAATTCCTCTTCAGCTATCAGTTATATTTTGCTTTTAATCTCCTCGCAATAAAATATCTTTGATGATTTTATCTCGAATTAAAGCGGGACATGAACCGAAAGTGATTACGTGTGGACTATAGCTGAAGTACGTTAAAAAAATTTTCCCGCCTGAGCCGAACATATTGAAACCGATACTTGAAAATCACTGGTATTATTACACTCTATCCTTGAATTTGCAGAATTGATCCGTGACAATTTAAAAGGATAAACAAACATTTATTTAAAAAAAAAACACAGAATTGAACTGTTAATACATTTTTCTCTGTTTCTGCGTTAACCAAACGTTCAAGCCGAAAACGATTCAGTAATTAAATTTTAATCCTTTTCAAAGCTTTTACAATATTCCTCTATTTATTTCGATTGTATTTTTTTCAAGTGTCTGGCAAGCGTGCACAATATGAAATTTATGTTTTACCAGTTTAATAATATAATAGAGTGTCTACCCTCCCTGAAAAAACTGGACTGAACTATTTTGTTGAAAATTCGTTGTTTTTTTTTTATTCGAAATTAATTTTTTTGGACTGAAAATTGAATAATTCTATTTTTTTGAAAATTGATCATTTTCAGTTCAAAATTCAGATATCTAGATGAATATTCGTATATTTTATTAAAAATTCGTTCTTTTTGGTAGAAACATCAATTACTACATTTTTTGTCCAGAATTTATCTTTTTTTAAATGAAAATTTGATTACTTGATGGATAATTAAACTCTTTTGTTTAGAATTAATTTTTTGGTTGAAGATTCATAATTTTACTTGAAAATATATCTTTTTGGTTAAAAATGAGCTATTTTGTTAAAAATTCGTTTTTTCTTTGACTGAAAATTAATTTTATTTTACTGAAAATTTGTTTTTTCTTGGTTGAAGATTCATGAATTTGGTTGAAAATTCGTATTTTTTGGTAGAAATGATCTTCTTGGTTAAAAATAAGATTTTTGTTGACAATTCCACTATTTCAATCGAAGATTCATCATTTTAGATGCAAATTAATCTTTTTGGTTTAAAATTTAACTATTCGAGTTAAAGATTTATCAGCATTTTAGTTACAAATTCATATTTTTTGATTAAAATTCAACTATTCTAGTTGAAGGTTCATCATTTTAGTCCAAAATTCATTACTTTGTTTGAAAATGTAACTATTTCTTGGAAAATTATTTTTTTTGTTTTAAATTATTTTTTAACTGGTAATGTGACTATTCTAATTAAATATTCCATTATTTTAGTAGAAAATTCATCACTTTGGTCGAAAATGGATTTTCTAAACTCAACATTTAACTATTAAATTTTTGGTTGACAATTTATCCTTTTTAGTTGAAAATTTATGTATTTTGTTGAAAATTCAACTATTCCTTTCAAAGATTCATCATTTTAGTTAAAAATGCATCCTTTTGGTTTACAAATTCAACTATAAAAGTTGAAAATTCATCATTTTAGTTAAAAATTCATCAGTTTGGTTGGAAAATAATTTTTTAACTGAAAATGTAAATATTCCATTTTTGGTTGCAAATTGATCTTTTTAATTTAAAAATTCATGTAGTTTTTTTTTAAAACTCGTATTCTTTGGTAGAAAATTAATCTTCTTGTTTAAAACTTCATCTTTTTGGTTAAAAATTCAAGTATTTCAGTTAAATATTCATCATTTTTAGTTGAAAATTTATCCCTTTTATTGAAAATAAAACTTCTTGGTTGAAAGTTACACTCTTTTGTTGAAAACGCAAATTTTTGGTTTATAATCTATCTATTCCAGTTGAAGATTCATTATTTTAGTGGAAAATTCTACCCTACCTGAAAAAACTGGACTGAACTATTTTGTTGAAAATTCGTTGTTTTTTTTTATTCGAAATTAGTTTGTTTTTTCAAATGAAAATTTAATTATTTGTTTTTTGTTTGAAAGTGTATCATTTTTAGTTCAAAAGTTCAGGTATCTAGTTGAAAATTCTTGTATTTTTTTAAATATTCTTTCTTTTTGGTAGAAATATCAATTATTACATTTTTTGTTCAGAATTCATCTTTTTTTGAAATGAAAATTTGATTCCTTGATTGATAATTAAACTCTTTTGTTTAAAATTAATTTTTTGGTTGAAGATTCATAATTTTACTTGAAAATGTATCTGTCTGGTTAAAAATGAGCTTTTTTGTTAAAAATTCGTTTTTTCTTTGACTGAAAATTATTTTTATTTTACTAAAAATTTAAGTATTACAGTTAAAACTTTAACTATTTTATTGAAACTTTGTTTCTTCTTGGTTGAAAATTCATGTATTTTGTTGAAAATTCGTATTGTTAGTACAAATTGATCTTCTTGGTTGAAAATAAGATTTTGATTGAAAATTTATCTTTTTGATTTAAAATTCAACTATTCTTGTTGAAGGTTCATTATTTTAGTAGAAAATTCATAACTTTCATTAAAAATGTAACTATTTTTTTGAAAATTAGTGGGTTTTCTTTTTAGATATTTTTTAACTGGTAATGTAACTATTCTAATTCAATAATCCATTTTTTTAGTTGAAAATTTAACACTTTGGTTGAAAATGAATTTTTTAACCTGGAAATTTAACGATCAAATTTTTAGTTGAAAATTTATCCTATTTATTTGAAAATTTATATATTTTGTTGATAATTAGTCCTATTTGGTAAAAATTAATCTTCTAGTTTAAAAATAAGATTTTTCATTGAAAATTAAACTATTCCTGTTCAAGATTCATGATTTTAGTTGAAATTTCATCCTTTTGGCTTAAACATTCTACTGTAAAAGTTGAAAATTCATAATTTTAGTTGAAAATTCATCAGTTTGGTTGAAAAATAATTTTTTCACTGAAAATTTAAATATTAAATTTTTGGTTGCAAATTGGTCTTTTTTATTTGAAAATTTATGTAGTTTTTTTTAAAACTCGTATTTTTTGGTAGAAAATTAATCTTCTTGTTTGAAAATTCAACGTTTTGGTTGAAATTTCAAGTATTTCTGTTAAATATTCACAATTTTTTAGTTGAAAATTTATCCCTTTCATTGAAAATAAAACTTGTTGGCTGAAAGTTAAACTCTTTTGTTTAAAACTAATTTTTTGGTTGAAGATTCATAATTTTACTTGAAAATGTATCTATTTGGTTAAAAATAAGCTATTTTGTTAAAAATTCGTTTTTTCTTTGACTGAAAATTAATTTTATTTTACTGAAAATTTAAGTATTACAGCTGAAACTTTTATTATTTTATTAAAAATTTGTTTTTTCTAGGTTGAAAATTCACATATTTTTTTGTAGAAATTGACCTTCTTTGTTGAAAATACGATTTTTGTTGAAAATTCAACTATTTTAATTAAAGATTCATCATTTTAGTTGAAAATTCATCATTTTGGTTTGAAATGCAACTATTCGAGTTGAAGACTCATTATCATTTTAGTTAAAAATTCATCTTTTTGGATTAAAATTCAACTATTCTAGTTGAAGGTTCATCGTTTTAGTCGAAAATTCATTACTTTGTTTGAAAATGTAAGTATTTTTTGGAAAATTAGTTGTTTTTTTGAAATTATTTTTTAACTAGTAATGTAACTATTCTAATTCAATAATCCATTTTTTTAGTTGAAAATTCATCACTTTGGTTGAAAATGAATTTTTTATACTGAAAATTTAACTATCAAATTTTTGGTTGACAATTTATCCTATTTAGTTGAAAATTTGTGTATTTTGTTTAAAATTCGTCCTTTTTGGTATAACTTAATCTTCTTGTTTGAAAATAAGATTTTTCATTGAAAATTCAAATATTCCTGTTAAAGATTCATCATTTTAGTTGAAAATTCTTCCTTTGGTTTAAAGATTCAACTATTAAAGTTGAAAATGTATCATTTTAGTTGAAAATTCATCAGTTTGGTTGAAAAATAATTTTTAAACTGAAAATTTAAATATTCCATTTTTAGTTGAAAATTCATCTTTTTCATTGAAATTAAAACTACCTGGTTGAAAGTTAAACTCTTTTGTTGAAAACGCGTATTTTTGGGCTATAATCTATCTATTTCAGTTGAAGATTCATTATTTTAGTTAAAAATTCGTCAGTTTTCAAATTAAAAATTTAACTGTTCCATTTTTCTTTGAAAATTGATATTTTTTAATTGAAAATTATGTTATTTGATTGATAATTCATGTATTTTATTGAAAAATTGTTAAAAATTTATTTTTTTGGTTTGAAATTAATCTATTTCAGTTTAACATTCATCATTTTCGTTGAAAATTCATCAGTTTGGTTGAAAATGAATTTTTTTTAACTGAAATTTTAACTATAGTATTTTTCCTTGAAATTTTTTTTTTTTAGTTCAAAATTCAAATACGTGGTTGAACATTGATCTTTTTTAGTTGAAAAATCAATCATTGAGAATTCATGTATTTTCTTGGAAAATCTATTTTTTGGTGGAAAATTAATCTTTTTGATAAAAAAATTCAACTATTCCGTTAAAAATGTATCTATCTTGTTGAAAATGCAAAATTTTTGCTTGAAGAGTTAGGAATTTGAAACGGTTAACATTTAATTTAATGTAGTTGTTTGAATTATCATTACAATTCGTGAACTTTAGGAATTAATTCAAGAAATTATTAATTATCTTCTTAGTATTATTTAATTATTTAATTAATTGATGGGGATAATATTTTTAAGAATATCTCATATCATAATTTGTCGTTTTAAAAAATAAAAAATGAATACAAGCAATACAACTGAAATATTTTGTTTTGTTTCAGGTGAGCTTTATGATAAAATTCTTATCCTGACATTTGAATAAATTGCAGCTCGGTAAGTACTGTACTGCAATTTTTTTATTTCATAAAATTCAAAATACCTACCTAGGTATAATCTCAATTTTCATGGAAGATAAATCACATTGTGAATTCCATTTCGATTCCCGTCGTAATGACAATGCCACAGATTCGCAGCTGCAGATAACGATTTTGTCCGAGAGCATGTTACTCCCGACTGGAAATTTTGCAGACTATCGTATATTATAATACAGGATAAACCAGTTACATAAACCTCACTTAATAAAATGTTAATTCCAGCGACCAGGCACACAGTAAAAAAAGACTTAAAAATGTTGCACCTTAAATTCATATAAGTGTACTTAAATTCAGAGATGAACTTAAATTAAGCAATAATTTATCTGACTTCAAGCAAAGCTAATCTGAATTTAAGAAAACGCACGCATAAATTTTGAAATTCAGATATTGATATCTTGTCAAGGTAAGACAGTTTTTTGCTGAATTTCAGTTCATCTCTGAAAATAAGTACGTTTCTGTATTTAAGCTGTTACATTTTTAAGTATTATTTTTTACTGTCCAGATTCTTCAATTTTAAATTTTTAAAATTAACGAATTTTAAATTTCAATTCGTTAAAATTGAATAATTTGCAATTGTAAATGTTTAAAATTGAATTACATACATATATTTACAATATAAATCTTGAACACTGAATAATTTGTGATTCTATATTTTTAAAATTCAAGAATTTTCCATTGTAACTCTTCAAAATTATAGAACTTTGAATGGTAAATATTTAAAATTGAAAAGTTTTTAATTTCAAAAATTTGCCTTAAAAAATTATTCAAACTTTAAGTTTTAAAATTAAAAATTGAGCAATTTTAATGTTTTTCATTTGAAATGTAAGCAATTCGTAAGTTTTATAAATGCAAGCTCTTGATTTTTGATCTTCAAAATGATCAAAATCATCACAATTTAAGAAAGATTATTTATACATCTTCATAATTGAAGAATTTTCAACTGTAGCTCGTTAAAATAAAAGAATTTTTTATTGCAAATCTTCAAAGTTGTAGAACTTTAAATTGTAAATGTTTCAAATTGTAAAATTTTTAATTTTGATAATCTACAATGAAAAATGATAATAAGTTTTACAATTGAAAATTCTGTAAATTTGTTGATTTATATTCGAAATTTCTGCAATTTGAAACATTTAGAATTAAAAACTTTTGCCTTCAAAAATTAGCAAAATTTAATTTTTGTTTATAAATATTTAAAATTAAATAATTTTTTATTTGAAATCTTTAAAATTTAAGAATTTTAAATTGTAAACCGTTGAAATTTAAAAAAAATTTAATTTTAAATCTTCAAAATTGAACTATTCCAAAAAAGTGTTCAAAATTACATATCTTTAAAATATATATTTTAAAAAATTGAATAATTTGTAATTCTGTATTTTCAAAATTAAAAAATTTTCAATTCTACTGTGAAAATGGGAGAAATTTAAATCATATATCTTTGTTGAAAATTTAACTATTTGGTTAATAATTTACCTTTTCTAGTGAAAAATTCAAATATTTGATTGGAAATTCATCTGTTTTTTTGAAAACAGTCTCTGGTTGAAAATTCACATTTTTGGTTGAAGATACATCTTTTCAGTTGAAAATCCTTCAATTTGTTAGAAAATTGAACTATTTGGTTGAAAATTCGTTTTTATTTTGCGTTGAAAATTAATATTTTTAACTGAAAATTTAACTATTCCATTTTTAGTCAGAAATGTACCTTTTCTAGTGATATATTCACTTATTTGGTTAGAAATTCATCTATTTTGTTAAAAACCAAACATTTGCATTTTTAACCA
>CAKNWT010225108.1:0-19813 GCA_932066315.1 Andricus coriarius
ATGACATATAAGTAAAAAAGTTTGAAAGAAGAATTGTAGCTTTTAAAAACACCTATAATTTTTCCATCAACCATTTTTTGACAAGACTTGATATTTTGGGTTTATTTTTCAAAAATACTATGGAAAAATCGAAAATTCAAATTTTGAGCCAAACGGCGCAAGATATGGGAAAAAGTCTCAGCAAGTAATTATAGATTTTGAAAAGTCCTAATATTTTTTTAAACTATTTTTTGATAGGACTTGTCATTTCGATTTTATTTATCGAAATACCATGAAAAAATAGAAAAATCAAATGTTGAGCCAAACACGAGAGACGTGGAAAAAATTTCAACGGTGAATTGCAGCTTCTAAAAAGTCCTACAAAATTTGTTTTAACCATTTATAGATAGTACTTTTCATTTTAGTTTTATTTATTAAAAATACTATGGAAAAATCCAAAACACCAATTTTGAACAAAACGACGCAAAATACGAGAAAAAGTCTTAATGAGCAATTATATCTTTTAAAAAGTCTTACAAAATTTGTTTGAACCATTTTTTGATAGGACTTGTCATTTTGGTTTTATTTGTCGAAAGTACTATGCGGAAAATCGAAAATTTAAATTTCGAACCAAACGGCGTGAGATACGGTTGTACACTTTTTCAAATTCGGAATGCACATAAGTTTCATGCTTAAAAAATTTGTGACACTATTTTGACATTTTGGGGTAAAAAAATCTAGCCGATCACTTTGAATGTTACTCGATACTATACGATATTATACTTGATAATGATATATTTACCATCTTTAAAAGTTATATAATTTCAATTTAAAATTATAGTTATGAATGCGCAATTTTAAAACAACTTAATCTTTAAGTCTTCGAAACTAAAGTTTTTTCACTCCAAAAGCTTGAATAAGAAAATCTTTGTTTTGAAATTTCTTATTGAACTACGAATTGAAAATATTAAAATTGTGCGATTTCAAACATTGGCATCATATAGTAGCACTGTTTTTTCATATTATTTTTTTAATTCTTAATTTTCAATGCAATTTTTAAAAATTATCCGATTTTCAGTAAAGATTTAGACAAGTGAATAATCGCAATTTGAAAAATATTTTCTTGGAAAATTTCAATAAAAAAAAATAGTTCTGAAGGACACGTTCAAAATTAAACGAAATGAAATTTAAAAATCTGCCTACTGCGCGGGCACATTCTCATCGCGCGTGACATGCTTCGCTCGCAAGTCTTAGCGCGCGTCTGGTGGATCTCGCGCTTCGCGCTCGATAATATATTTATAATCTGCTTCGAGCTAGATATTGCATTTACCTCGCACTACGCGCTCGGTCTTTGTACTTCCTCCCCATTTGTACACAGACCTTTTAAAAGCAAGGGTCAAATCATCGACAACTGTATTTTGGCGATCGTGAATTCTCTTTTGTTAAAGCTCCTTCGGCTATAACCAACACATTCTCATAACGTATCTCATGCTTCGGACTCGATTTTGTCCACAATGCGAACTTTTCTACATTATGCAACACTATTATATCAAATGTATATTACATTCATTTATGTATCTCGGCCTGAGATTGCTTATTTATATATTACAAAATAAAGTACAAATTTTATTGATCATGATTACTTTAATATTTGCTCCTTATTTTTCATAAAATTTTATTCGTAGCTACCCTGAAAATGTGTATCATTTCAATAAATGTATATTATTACAATTCATAATATGCATTGGTATTGAAACAGACTATTTTCATTGTTTTGTTTTTATAATTAAAAAAGTGCGCGTTCTATAAAAAAAATCTGCCCGCTGCAAGAGCACATTCTCATTGCGCTGATCTTTTTTGGGTGCACAATTTTTGTCTATTCATTTTTTTTCGTAGCTTGATTCGTTTGCCAAAAAAATCTTTTTTTATTTTTAATGCTGTTTTTATGAATAAAGCAAAAACTACGCGTTCCATAAAAAAATGATTTCAAACAAATTTATAGATCGTTTTTGGGTGAACAACTTTTGTCCGTAATTTTGTTTTTTCGTACCGTGCGTCATTTTTCCAAAAATTTAATTTTTTTTATTTTTAATGTTATTTTTCACGATTATAATAAAAAATACCTATCCTATCAAAAAACGATTAATAACAAATTTGTAGCTCTTCTTTCGGTGAACAAATTTTGTCTATTCATTTTTTTCTTAGCTTGTGTCGTTTGTCCAAAAATTTTATTTTTTTATTTTTACTGTTTTTTATGAATAAAAAAAAACTAAGAGTCCTATCAAAAAGCGAACAATAAGAAATTAGTAGATCTTTTTTGGGTGCACAATTTTTGCCTCATCTTTTTTCGTATCAAAATGTAATTATGAAAGATACACCGAAAGATTTCATTTTTCATTATTTGTTGTGCGATGAAAATTTGAATTTTCGATTTTTTAAGAAAATTCAAAAAGTTGTTATGATAATCTTATAGGGCTCTCAAAAATTAAAGTTTTCGTTCTATTGACTTTTTTTCATATCGTTCGTTGTTCGGCTGGAAATTTGCATTTTCCTTTGATTTTTTAAATTTTTAGTGCTATAACTCTGATAATTTTTTTTTATCGAAAAACCTCATGAGGATAAATTGTTCGTATTTTTGAGTACTACGAATAGCTGTACAATGAAAATGGTCTACATTTTTGAATTTTTATCAAAAATGACTGGCTAACGAACTTGACTTTCAGATTAGGACACTAAAAGAGTATACCAAAGGACAATCCAATTGGTCAATTCTTTCGAAAGTTATCGTGCTAACACACTAAAAATCTACAGACACACAGACAGACACATTCGCGAAAATCTGTTTTTCGGGCTCAAAAGGTCTTAAAACGTGGACATATGAAAAAAACGGGTGGAGCGAGGGGGGTCAAAGTTTACACAAATCTTAATACGTTCTCTGATGAGAATGTAAAAATTAAAAATTATATTGTATATGTGAAGAACGGTTAGTTTCGCAAAGGGAGCATATTTTCTTTAAGCCGGAAGAAATCACCACCCTGAAAACGTTTTTTATCCAAAATTCTTTAAATTGTAAAAGTACTGCTCAATCAAAATTTCAATTGAATAATATGGAACCGTGTTAGGATTATCTTTATCAAATTATATTCTGAATGTTTCGTAAAAGCTAAGTCTACCAGAATACATTTCGAAACCTGTTTGTATGTAGAAGGTTTAATTGATACATTTATATTTAGCACACTAAGCCTTATCGTATGAAGGATCTGTGCGAATCAACGAAATTCCTCGCGTTACAGGATACGTAAACTTGAGTCAGTCGCAAATTGCCTGTAACCGTGGTGACATTTAAGTGCGTGCACGGTAATTATAAGCTGAATCGCACGTTATCGCGACGCTCATTAAAGACACATATTTCATTATGAAACTGTTGTTTTCACTGTGCAATTTTTTTCCTGGCATTTTGTGTTCGAGCAACCGGCATATTTAATGTATAGGAATCGAACCAAGAGATTCTCCCTTTGATGAGAAAGTTAATTACTTTGAACTTTCCATAATAACAGTTCATTAAAAGTTGGTTCGGTTCAAAACAAACCGTTTAATTGAAATACAAAAAAAAATCAATTTAATTAATTTAATTAATTTTTAACGGAAAATATACAAATGCATAATTTAATTTCTCACATTTAGTAAATTAGTCTTTTAATTTAAATTAAAGTAATTAAGCATACCTATCTTATTAGACGTTATAAAACGTGACGAGATTTAATGTCATAAGAAAAATGATTTTAATAAAAAATTAATGGATATGGGAGATAAACGGTATAATATAATCCCGCTAAGTTGTGTAATCTCTATTGTCCATTTAAAAATTAATTCGAAAAATTTTTGTAAGGCAGTTCATAAATAAACTTCTCTAAATATTTTATTATGCTTTTTTTTCTAAATTTCTGGGCCAAATTTGATTTCAAAAATTCATACACCGTTGACCGTGATAAATTTTTTTCAACGCAGATGTTTTTGGTGGGATTTTTTTTTGTGAAATATTTATTTTTATATCCAATTAAAGCGAATTTTGTCATTCCCAGTTTAAATGTCTTAAAAATTGAAGAAACACATTTTTTTTGACATTAGAATGATTAAGACCATCATCCAACATCTGAAGTGACAATAAACTTGAAGAAGCAAATAATAAATATGTTAACCGAATATAATGAGAATATTTTTTTATTTAAATTGATTTTATGCGTATTTGAAATTAAAAAGCTTCAAATTTTAGAGTAATAAACTCGATGGGAAACTTCCAAACTGGAACCCAAATCGACAAGAGATTAATTTTATTGCCGGAAAACCACGCAATTATATTATTGTAGTAGCACTATTTACAATGCCCAGTTACCTTACCAGCGGGAGGCCCTTTTTACTAACTAGGAATAAAATACGAAACATTATAATTTTCAAATTTTACAATTAGTAATTTAATAATATTATATTCGAAATCTGCGTTTCTTGGTGATTCCAACGATATGTCACTTGTATTAATAAGTGAAAAATTAGATTCCTTTAAATTTAATTTTAATTTTTTTGAATACCTATAAATTTATTCTGAACTCGTTCAAATTTACCCGGACTTCTAGCAAATTTTTTTCAATTTTATTGTATAATTTAAATTAAAAACAAAATTGGACGCTTTAAGTCACTTTTTGGGTCAGAAGTAAGTCACTTATTTGACAAATAAATGTATTGAATAATTTTATTTTTACATCCATAAATTATTTTTCAAAATTCAAGGGTAAGAAAAATGTAACATTTATTCCCAGGTGAAGAAGTTATATATAGTTTACATATAGTGGACAAAACACTGAAATTTTTCATTTGTTTTATACAGAAAAAATAAAACAGATGCAAAGTATCATTGTCTTGTCCACTATATATAAACTATATATAACTTTTTCACCTGGTTTTGGATGACGAAACTGATGAAGACTCAAGATCTATAATGTCATATTTTCTGTAATCATGCCAGATGTATACAACAGTATTTCAAATTATATTTTACTTGAGCAGAAGTAATTGTATTGGTACATAACAGTCGAAAATGGTATTTTAACAATAAATGAAAAATGAGTATGGCGGTGCGGTGCTAGCTTTATATGAAGTCGGCGCGCAATCCATTTGTTTATAAAAAATTGCAGAGCCCAAAATTTGGGACTAAGGGTTCTTTATAGCCCTTAATGAGCTCTTAATTTCGGTATGATTCCGGGATTGATTGCAGCACTGGTTTCAGTTATAGGTGTGGCGGTGCCAACTTCACATCTGAAACCAGATCGTGCATTGTTTAAAAAAAATACTAAAAGGACTGCGTGATTGGACCTAGTGGAGAGCCCTTATTGTCTAAAAAAGTTCAAATCATATTGAATCAATAGTTTTTATGTTACAGATATGGCGGTGCTAGCTTCATGTGAAGTCAGCGCGCAACTCGTTTTTCTTAAAAAATTGCATAGCCCATAATTTAGGATTTAGGGCCCTTAAAAGCCTTCAATGAGCCCTTAATTATAGGATAGTTTTCAATTTCATTTTTAAAAAAGGCGGTGCTAGCTGCAGAGACGTCTGAAAGCTGTCTTCTGCACTCCTAAAATTTATCGCATGTATTGTCTTCCACTGCAGAAGGGCACCTCGCCCCAATCAGCGAACTACACAAGATTTTCTCTGCGGTGAAGTCTCTCTTCATCGTATGGTGGAAGCCATGGAAAATACACAGAAGGAGGCTAAATTATTTTACATCGTCTCCGCAAGGATCATTGTTTAATACACTGTTTTAAGAGTTCAAACCAGTTTACGAATAGGATCTCGAGCTAAAGCCTAGATTGACACAATAAAAGTCCACACTTTATAATAATTATGTAAGTTTTTAATTAATAGAACGAGTACAATTTGTATAATAAAACTTTACGACCACTTGGCCTAAACTTTCGGCTCTTTTGCCCACAATACCACTTAACAGCCTCGCAATTCCATATAACGTTCTTCAAACTTTTTCTAACAACCCCAAGTCACCTAGCAACCTTATATAGAAGCACTATATGTATTTTTCTAACATTCGGCTATCCTTGAAAGATGCCTGGTCTCCAAGCATAAACGAAAATTAAATAATTTCTCAATCTTTACACAAGAACCCTATTGTTAATAACAAACAAAATCACTTAATTTACTAGGTTTCCGTCTTTCTCTAACAGGTCTTAAATTCATAATCGCATTAACGTCTGGATTTTTTTCAACTACAGTAGAATTCTTTTTTTTTGCCTTTTTCAAGACCCTCTTTACTAGTTTTATCGACGTTTGATTTTACAAATTCAATAGAATCTTCCTTTTCATTAATATTTTGAACATTCTCATCTTCCGAACTATAATTGCTGTTTACATCTTCAGTCAAACTTGGTCGCCAAATTTGAACTTGACTGACATGCGCAGTAGTCGGAGTATTTTTACCTTTACAATATAATTTCTGAATTTTATACGTGTATGACGGTAACTTTGCAATAATGACACTTGGTCCTTTCTTTCTAGATTGAAACTTTGTTGACTCACCTGTTGATACAGTATTAGTTTTAATGAACACAATGTCTCCTATTTCATATTTAATTGCGGTATTACGGTTCTTATCGTAACGGTCTTTTGCTTTCTTTGGTCGATCGCAATCGCCTCTCGAATCTCATTTCTAATCTCATCTGGATTTCTAAAACTTTCAGAATTTATCATTATCTTTCTAATATTACCGTCTTCATAACGTGGTACAAAACCATATACAGCTTCAAACGGAGCATGTCCCGTTGATTTACAAACTGACGAATTCAAGTCACATTCTAATTTCTTTACATCTTGATCCCATCTAAGTTCTTCATTGTCCAAAAGATTTGATTGTAAAGCAGGTAAAATTGTCTGATTTAATCTCTCCACTTGCCCATTGGCTTTAGGATACCTACTTGAATTTAACGTATGCTTGATACCAAATCTTTCGCACAATTGTTCGAATTTATTAGCTGTAAAACTAGCACCCCTGTCTGAGATAATTCTCTGGGGCGAACCAAATCTATAAATGAATTCTTCAACCCTCTTGATCGCCGTAGGCGCTTTTGTATGCTCAACCGCGTACAATTGACAAAATTTAGTTAAATTACAAATTATTGCAAGGATATACTTATTTCTACGTGTTGAAGTTACAAATGGCCCAAGATAATCAATGTTAATAACCTCAAACGGTCGTTTACCGGGAGGAATAGGATGCAATTCCCCGGCTTGCTTTCCTACCATCCTTTTTGCTTACAAACATTCTAGACAAGATCAAATGTGCATTTTTACGTATCTTCGCATTCCTGGAAAATAAAAATGTTCCCTAATTCTCGCTACCGTTCTGTCAATTCCAAAATGACTGGAAAAATCGTGATACTTAATTGATAGCGCTTTACGCATGGCTGTTGGCGCGACATATGATTCCTTATTTTTATCTTTGTAATCGATTTTATACAATAAACCATCTCTTAATACGTAATTTTGACATTCGTCTTTCTCCGTTCTTCCGTTCTAGAATTTTCATTTTCCTGGCTAACTTTTCGTCAACTCTCTGTTACATCAAGATCTCATCTTCGCGCATCGAAATATTCAAAATCGTACCTGGTTCGTCAAAAGAAATAGCCTCTTCTACAGGTGCTCTTGATAATGCATCTGCGTGTTGCGTCTTCTCACCTTTGCGATGGTGTATATCAAATTCAAAATCAGCGAGAGAGCTGAGCCAACGATTGATTTGTGGATTAGTTGTTTTTTATTTGTTAATATAAACCAACGCTTGGCAGTCCGTGAAAATGTCAAAATGAATACTAGAATGATATGATTTTTCTGCTTCTGAGGTTTTTCTACTAATTGCGTAAATTAATTTCTGTTTCTCCCCATACTTTTGTTGAAGTAACATCGCTCCTAACCCGATTGCCGATGCATCCGTGTGCAATTCAGTAAGCTTTGCTAGCGAATTATAAAGACACAAAATAGGCTCCGAAATGATCAATTGTTTGATATTCTGAAAGGAAAATTTCTGAGCTTCACCCCAGACAAACTTTACACCGTCTTTCAAAAGTTTAATTAACGGATCCATCAAGCACGAAAATTTCGGAATAAAACGTCTCGAAAAATTTGCAAGTCCTACGAACCTTCTCACATCATGCATATTTTCCGGCTGAGGAAACTCTACAATTGCTCTAATGTGTTTTACACCTGGTTGCATTCCATCTTTTCCAATCACAAATCCTAAATAATCCACTTCAGGCATCCCGAACTTGTATTTTTGTAAGTTTAAAGTTGAACCTGCTTTTATCAAAAGATCCAAAACTTCGCTTAATTTTTGTATGAATTCCTCCCAAGTCTTGGCATAAATCAAGATGTCGTCAAAATAAGTAAGAGCTAAATTAGGATGATTTGGACCAAAAATCCTTTTTAATTAATTTAGAAAAATAGAACGGAGCATTCATCAAACCAAGCATTGCTCTCTCAAATTGACCCGTCTCATCCTGAGTTATGAAAGCCGTCTTTTCTTTCGCACTTTCATTTAATGGAATGTGTGGATAAACATGTGACAAATCTAAAGTGGGAAAAAACTTGGAGCCATGTAATTGATCTAGACTATCATCGATATTTCAGAGAGGGAAGTTTGTTCGAATTGTTATCTGATTTAATCGCCGATAGTCAACAACTAGACGCGGCGATCCATCAGCTTTAGTAACTAAAAAGCACGGACTAGCAAAGGGTGAATGTGTTTCTGTTGCTAAACCGACTCATTTATATTCTCCTATAAGATCTTGCATTGTGTTACGTTCCGACGAACTCAAATTATACGACTTCGCAGAAAACGGTTCCGACCTTTCTTTTAACTGTATGTCCATTGCCAGAACATCCGTACGTCCTAACTCCGATAAATTTTTAGCAATTGCTCGGCGTTTAGAATTTAAAAGATCAACAATCTCTTTCGATTATATCTCAAATAACGATTCGTGTGTTTGTACCTCTGACTTGGTAACCGGCTCAAATCTAGGTTCCAATTCTTGATTTTCTTTTACTGACAAAATTTTATCCGCAGGAATTTTCCCTTTTGATAACTTAACCTCTTTATCAATTAAATTTTCATAAGGCAACATTAATTCACAATCACCGACTAATACATTTATAAAATTAATCGACCCCGGCTAAATACTAACTGTTTCGTTAACCGTTGGTCAAAACTCAAGGTTTGACTCGGTGCTTGATTCTTTAGCAAACGGACAATTATTTGCCTGACAATAAGTTATTTTATCACCGAATTCATAAAATGCAATATGAGGCAATTCAGTAAAAGATCTACCGACATCATAATTAGTCGCGTTATCTGGAACCACTCTGAAACCAATGTCATCAGCTATGCACTCGTCATCTTTTATATTGGCCTTTATTATACCTGGAGAGCGCGTCGTGGCTTCAATGCTTCCAAAACGTATCAATTCATTTGGACGGTTAAAAAATTCAAAACCATGGTTCAGTATAACGGAAGCTTTTATAGTACACACAGAAGATCCATGATCTACCAGAGAATCGACTACCACACCATTAATTAAAACCTTCTTTAATTACTTTTTCTCAGATGGATCGCAGTATGGAGCAATAACATTTGTCTTAGCTTCGTCGAGTTTCTTAGGCCTAGTATAATCTTTTGCGAAGTGACCTATCTCGTTGCAACGAAAACATTTAATTTCGTATTTCACAGGACATTCTTTTGCGTAATGATTGGTCGAATTACATCTAAAACACGCCCGCTTCGCACTTGAACTCTGACTCGATTCTTTTTTCCAACTGCCTCCAACGTAGTTATAGTCCTTTGAAGTCGCTGTCGAAATTTCCTTCTTATCCGGCATCAAACTCGAAGATAAATTTTTATCCTTCCTTTTGTCGGCTGCTTTTTTTGATTTTTCCGGTTTTTCCACCTTTAAATTTTTTTTCGGAGACTGTCAAGGTCGAGATACGTTTGTGAGGCGATTATAGAACTCGTATCCACGAGACAACAGTCCAACTGCCAGTTGAGTCTTAGTTTCAGTCAAACTAAATCCCAATTCTTTGCAGAGTCGAACTTAATCAAAAAAATATTCTCGAACATCTTCTCCGGGTCGCTGACATCGTTTTTCCATTGCCTTCGATTTTTCAGTTAAAGATATTTCCACTGTGAAAGTGGCTTTAAATTGCAGACTGAATTGAGTCTGATTTTGAATAGTATCAATTCGACTCAGATAGCAATTTCTTGCTGCTTTCTTTAGGTGCGCTCTTGCTGTTTCGAAAGCTACAGCATGATGTAAGGTAGCAGTGGATTCTAGCGGCTTCAACCACGCTTTTGCTTCTAAAGATCCTTCCAGTCCAGTGAAGCCCGTAATATTATGTGATAAGTCCGGAAGAACATTATAATGAAAAGTCTCTGGTTGGTTGTTCTGTGACACATTTTGCAGTAATGCTGCGTTTTGATCCAAAAGTCTAGTCATAGCTGCTAGGACTTGCGACATATTTTGCTGAAATTCTCCCTGAGAGTCGTTTCCATGTTGCTGAATTTGATTTGTGGCATTTGAAACTGGGCTTCTTTGATCTTCGGGTTGAACATACTTATTCAGTGGCTGTTGATTATGTAGAGGATTGAATCGTCTTGATCGCCTATTATCTTGACCTTCCGTGTTCTTTTGATTTTACCAACCAAGCCAATCAGGTGATGTGGAAAGTTATCCAGCTGCTCCCAGTTGATCCATTCTCACCATTCACGATTTTTTAATTTTATTTTTTAATTTTTTTTTTAATTTTCACAGAACAGAATTCCGTTCCACACTTCTTTAATCACTATTTTCGGGCGAATCTAATTGATTCTCACATTTAAAAAAAGAACTTTCAATAACACGCGAGAACAATCGGGAACCTTTTTTCTATCATGGCGTCAGGCATCGCATTCTTCTTAATAATTATATAAGTTTTTAATTAATAGAACGAGTACAAATTGTATAATAAAACTTTTCGACCACTTGACCTAAACTTTCTGCTCTTTTGCCCACAATCTCGGTCCGCGATACGGCTCAACAGCCTCGCAATTCCATACGAACGTTCTTCAAACTTTTTCTAACAACCCCAAGTCACCTAGCAACCTTATATAAAAGCACTATATATGTATTTTTCTAACAACTGCTTTGGTATCCTTATGTCTATTCTCCATGGTGGAAACATTTACTTCGTGATGTATTTCGCCAATTCGGACACAGTCAAGAATCCAGAAATGGTACCCTCGGTATTTTCATAAGGTAAATACAACTGACGTTCGCTAAGAAACACTTCGCGTTTTTTAGGAAACATTTTGTTTAATTTTTCCTGGCCATTCGTTATAATTCAAATATTTGTCACTCCTCAACCGCGCCGCTGGTGGCGAGAATACGCAACAACAGTAGTGACGTGGTTGAAAGAGGGGTACGAGCCGCGTGCTTTCCCACGTCACAGGACGCCAACAGCGACCACCCTCGAGACATGATCTCCGGCCGCCAACTAGTGAAAACTTCGCTCAGAGGCTTTCTTTCCGTGGACGAGTAACTTTCTCGTGATCTTCACGTAGAATCTGTGCTCCCAATGATGTCCGAGTGCACTACTGCGCATGCGTCAAGTAGAATCTTGTCGTTGGTGCTGATGAGAGGAATTTCAGCCTTCTTCGCTTTTTACGATACTCTTGAAAAGTTTCCTGACAGGGTCTATATTCCTTTTCTCTCCTTTTTCGCGGTAAATGGAAAGCTAGCAGGTAGTATTTGTGAAGAAACTAAGCCCAAACAAACGTTGAACGGAACTAGGTCGACGGGCCTTCGAGGAGCAGCGCCGTAATCCGGATATCTGTGTTTCTGTACCAGAGGGACGTCGCAAGAAGAAAACTCGACCTCCGATAGTCTTAGAAACTTCGCCCTTCAACAAAACCGAGGATCCTCTAAGTAGTGAGGTTTTTTCGATGGGCTTGATAATCAAGAGAGGCGTGCCTCATTTCACTCGACCGCGACTAGTAGTACAGGCTTTTGAGACCGCTGGACTCCAAAATCCAGTACCTATAAATACGGATTAGGAAGAAGCCGTCTTTAGAGCGATTCTTCTACCTAGAAAGCCCATTTCATTGATAGAAGCTACCCGCGGAGTCGCATTTAAGTACGGAAGAGAAGTCGATCGTTTCCCTCAAACCTTCACACAGTGGGTCCCAATTAAGCTCATAATAAAGGATTTTGCACCTCCCAATTGTCTTTTAATTACACTTCGGTGATGTCTCGCAATCATTTTGAGCCCAAAAATAAAAAAATCGTCTGGGCCGTTTTTGAGAAAACTTAATTTTTGATTTTTTCAGAGGTCAATCAACATATTTTCATTAACATCAGTTGAAAATTCAATTATATTAGCTTGCAACGTTTAGTTTAGCATACAAAAAAGGTTCTAGCTTCTGAAATTCTTGAGATACCTGAAAACGCTCAATATATCTGAAAAATGGAAGAAAATTTGGAAAAAAATGAGCTTTTTTGGATGTTTTTCCTTTCCAATCCATCCGAAGTCACAACTACATCTACAAGAATTAGAGTATATACAATTTGCTGCAAAACTTAAATGTAAATGAATGTTCTATCTCTAAAAGTTTCGGAGTTATAGCCTGCGAAAGAAGCTTTCTAGTGAACAATTGTTTTTTTTTAATTATCAATTTTCGAATAAATTAAAAAAACAATCAATGCTCTAACTCTAATAGCACCGAAATTATGGCTTTCTGAAAATTACCCTTTTTCATTTAATTTTGCTAAACATCTTTTTAATTTCTAGTGATTAGGTTATCATTTTCTTCAAATAGGTCACGTTGAGGAGAGATGGTACACGAAGAGAGATGAGACACTCCTTGCTATTTTGAGCCTGTCTTACAGATCGAGCTGACTTTCAATTGTTTTATTAGTTTTAACGTGTACGCAAAAAATACGGGAGTTCACGTAATTGCCGCGGCTTCGTAAAAAGTTTGACGCGAGTTATTCTGCACAACGCGCGGGAAAGAGCCAAACATATCTCGTGCGCGTGACTAATTATTCGTTTTTTCTTAAACAGTTTCTACTACAAGGTTAGTTGACGTAATTATGTACAATTGAGAAAAATTGAGAAAAGGAAAGAGTTGACGAAAAAAATCTGGCAAAAAACCTGCAAAAAATATTAAAGCAAAAAAACTGCGAAAAATACCAAAGCAAAAAAATTCTAAGCCTGTGAAATATACTTCAATTGTATGTTAAATGTCTCCTCTATATTATCATTACATTTGGAAATGAGAAAAGTTTGCATTCATACGTAATTTGTGTACTATAATTCATGATTAAACTCAATTTTCGTCTCTGTAAGTGCCCGACGACTTTAAAATGTATTCCTAAAATATATATCTATGCATCCAGAAACAAGAAATTGTAAAAAATGATGTTTAACAAAATTTAATAAAAAAGGGTAATTTTCAGAAGATCATAAATTCGGTCCTATTAATTGAATTTTGTTGAACAAATTTTTTTTTTTGATTTATCGTTTCTGGAGAACGAAATATGGAAAAATGCGCGCATAATATTTTGTATCTTGTATTTGAAGAGAATCATCTAACTAATTACTAGAAATTACAAAAAAAAGATGATTTCCCAAATTCAATACAAAAGGTTCATTTTTAAAAAGCCATACTTTCGGTGCTATTAGAGCTAGAGCATTGATATTTTTAGATTTTCTTGAAATTTACTCTATTTTAACCCTGTGTCCCACGTGCAGAAGTGCCCCCCCCCCCCCCACCGTGGTGTCTACATGAACCCCACCCACTTTCTCGACGCAAGCGGTGTGGAATCGCATTGGACCGGCGTCAAAAAATTAATTTTTACTTTTTAATGACACGAACAAAAATATGGTAGGTAATCAAAACAAACAGGATTCAAGTAGAGAGTTTATCATAAAGTTTAAACCTCATCAGATACGAAAGACAACCTCCTTATACTACTGACTAACAATATCACACTTTAAATATATAAACTGGAACAAACAAACACTTCACTTTGAATATGAGAAAACTTCGCAAATTTGTATTGCAAATTCATCATGAAAAAAGGGATTACATACCTCAGAGATTAGAGCGCTCTTACCGGCGTCTTGAGAACTATTGAGAGGAGAGATACTCAACGCGACAGGCAACGAGATGCAAAATTGCGAATGTCATAAGGAAATTAGTGCATCTGGTGTCCGCCTATACACCACGTGGGGGACGCAGGGTTAAATAATTTACTGGCAACTTTCATCAACCATGCATAGGAAAGAAGTCACTGCCCAAAACCTAAAATTGTTGATAACAAAAAAAAAAAATTATTCACTAAAAAACGACTTCTGCGGGTTTCGAAACTTTTAGAGATAGAACATTCCATTTTTAAATTTATTGAACGGTTTCAGTTGTCGAAAGATGTTCGGCAGCTAGACCCTTCTTTTGTATGCTAAACTTAACGTTGCAAGACAATAGAATTTCATTTTTAACTTAAGTTGAGGAAAATATATTGATTAACCTATTTAAAACAAAAAATTAAGTTTCCTCAAAAACGGTCTGAACAATTTTTTTTATTCTTGGGCCCAACAAGCTTGTGAAACATCACCGAAGTGTAATCGAAAGAATACCGGAAGGTGCAAGCACTTTTAAGTTGAGCTTACGCAAGACCCACTGTGTTCAGGAGCATCAAGCGGACCCGTCTGGTGGAAAACGTCTTCAACCATCCCCGCTCCGGTCTCCATGGAAGAGGCGGCCCATTTCTGATGTCTGCTGCCGTCTAGCAAGATTTTCTAAGATTGTCGAACCTGCCTCCAGTATCTCGCAGCCAAAATATTGGAGAAGTCTCCTCTAAAGTATCCTTTGGCAAAAGTGTTAACCTTTCTTAATCCTACATCAGTGACTTTTGCTAAAACATCAGCAGATGGTAACTTAAAACATAGAAATTAGACATTAGACACATTAGACATCCTTCTCATGGCCAATTTGCTTCCCATATAAGGAGGAGTTACGTGTTTAATTATATCTAAGGAAATGGTTCTCTCTATGAGGAATGCCCACGGGAAATGGATTGATGCTCTGGAGAAACAGAAGAAAAAAATAGTCATAAAAATGCCAAAATGAGAAAAAGGCAGATAGATAAACTGTATGTATGTCTGCATATATGTATGGTTACCTGAATCTTTTATCCACGCTAACTTTTGAAGGATTTCTCCAATCGCTTCAGCCTTTGATGAGCTTGTTAAAGGTCCCACAACGAAGGGTATTTTCGTTAACTAGGTCATTTCAACTAAAATTAAAAAATTTAGAGCATTTTAAAAATTTAAACAAAATTTTTTTATGAGTTTTAGAATTTTTTGTCAACGTTTCTGGTACACGACAAAAATACTTGCAAATTACCCCAATGAAATTTTTAATTTCGATAATAATTTAAAAAGCTATATGCTTTTCAACATTTTGCACATTTTCAAAAAATGAAAAAAAAAATATATTTTTTGTTGATAGATGAAGAAATATCAATGCAAATTTTTACTAGATACAAAATATATTTCGAAATTAATCACATGAAATTTTTCAATCAGATCGAAATTCAAAAAGTCAGGTCGTTTTCAAGAATGTGCAATTTTTTTAAGATACCTGTGAGTTAAAAGTCTTTTTTAAAATAGATTTTAACGAGATTTACAAATTGAAAATATTATAGATTATGCTGTTCAATTTTTTCTACATCGTTTAATTTTTCAAAGAGAACTGACTCTATAACCTAATTATTGAGCGCGAAGCGCGAGTGTCGCAATGAGAATGTAATCGTCAAAGCCGCAGGTGCTTTGAGAACCTTTTTTACAAAACAATTTCAGTTTCAATTTATGACTGTAGTTCCTCAAGGGTTTAAATCACAGTTTTCGATTTAAGTTACAATATTTATGATATTTGAAAAATGCAGTTGAAATGTACGCATTAAGCGTATGAAAACAAGCGCGAGGCGCAAGCGCGTCCCCGTGCACCGTATTATTCCTTTAAGTACTTTTCAGTACCTGAAGTACTTATTATAATACTTTAATCTAAAACTTAAAACGAATTCAATATTAAGCCGTACTAAATATGAAATCGTCTTTTCGAAGTATTAAGTACTGTGGTGAGCTGCATTTGTCTCGAGACATATTCACTATAAGACTGTTAAAAGAGATGTAGATCAAAAGGAGTAAATGAGACTAAATAAGATTGTACACAGTACTTATTGTATATATGTCGAATTCGTGCATTGTATTAATTTATAAGCGCTTCAAATACATGTTAACAACATTGAAAACCTTTTTATATTAATTTCTTTTATAAAATATTCTTTTTATTATTATTATTTTATAAAAGTCAGTAAACACCCTGTTTCTGTTTTTAATAACAAACATAATTTGATTTGCAGATATGGTGAAGTTGTCAACATTAATTTGGTGAGAGACAAGTTCACAGGAAAACAAAAAGGTTACGGTTTTCTCTGTTACGAAGACCAAAGGAGCACCATATTGGCGGTTGACAATTTCAATGGAATAAAAGTAAGATTCTTTTATATGCGTGAAGTCTAGTGTAAAAATTCATAAACGCTTATTTCTTCCTATCATTATTTTGAGATAAACATGAACATTTACACTACCGTCCAAAAGTTTCCTGACACTTGATAATTAAACCTTAAAATTGAAAAAATCTCTTGAAAACGTATCAACCAATGGAAAATGAAAGGAAATCTAATTCAAAGATAGTTCTTATCACAATTGTGTAATTTTATACTTGAAAAAATCATAGATAATATTTTTTTAGCAGTTACACATATTTTTCACCAAAACGTCCACCTTTGCCTTTCAACACTTTTGCGGCGATTCGTGGCATTCTATTGATATATTCTAGCACAGATGGTTCAAGCTGCTCCCACGTTGTTTTCAACATTTTCCAGAGTGTTTCTTTCGAATTTGAACGCTATTTTCTGATTTGACGATCAAGTTCGTCCCAAAGAAGTTCGGTTCGGTTGAGATCAGGCGATTGAGGTGGCCACTCCATGATATGCAAAGTACCTTCTTTTTGCTTATTCAGCAGACAGTTTTTGCAAAGTTTGGATGAGTGCTTCCGATTAAGCGGTGCCTTCGAGAAAAAAACTTATCGGTCCAAAATTCATGGTGTAACACGATATCAATCTGAAACACTAAACCAAACATTGCAAAAACTGTCTGCTGAATAAACAAAAGAAGGTACGTTGCAAATCATGGAGTGGCCACCTCAATCGCCTGATCTCGAACGAATCAAACTTCTTTGGGACGAAATTGATCGTCAAATCAGAAAACAGTGTCTAACTCCGAAGGAAATACTCTAAAACATGTTGAAACGAACGTGGAAGCAGCTTAAACCATCTGCGGTAGAAAAGCATGTTGACAGAATACCACGAATCGTCGCAAAAGTGTTGAAGACTAAAGGTGGATTTTTTAAAGAAAAAAAATATTTGACTGTTAAAAAAATATTATCTGTAATTCTTTCAAGTATTAAATTACATAATTGTAATACGAACTATCTTTGCAATAGATTTCCTTTGATTTTTCAAATGCTTGATAAGTTTTCAAGGGATTTTTCAAATTGAAGGTTTAAATATCAAGTGTCCGGAAACTTTTGGACGGCAGTTTATTGTCGAAAAAACTATGGAGAGCTTATGAATGATGCATTGATGGAACTATGTCATAAAAGCATGAAGCTATAAACTAAACTCGAAAAAGATGTGTATTTTAGGATGAAATTAACATAAGATACGCTCATAATTATAATAAAAGTAAGAGACATTCACAGAAAAAAGTATATAAAGTTTACGTCGATTCCAGCTTAAGAATTTTCTGCAACGGAAATTAACTTTATGGGAGAATTTCATGTTTTTAAGCCTGGATCTGATAATCTTTCGCCTCATAATAATTCATTTTTACGCGGAAAATATCGAAAGTCACGAGGCCAGCGCTATCTAGGTTCGTTTGGGTTCATTAGACTAAGTAAAGGTGGCTATTTCCAGCTAACAGTTGCTTTTTAATAAAAGTTGCAAAATAAGTTCTAATTTGGTTACAGTAATCTGAGATATTTGAAAATTATTTATGAGCAAAAGCAATGTTTTATTTATTTTTATTGATTCTACTTCGATTTGCTCAATCCCGTTTTATTTTGCACTGCATTCATAGCATCCCTAAGGACGAGCAGTCGCATGATATATTAAAACCGCATCTAGACATTAACGCTCTACTCAAGTCTAGATACGTTGAAGTGACTAAAAGATATGCTTATATTAAAGATGTCAAAGGATCCACTTTCGATGTAAAATGCGCACATGTATATCGAGCATGTGCCATTGAAACTCAGGATACATTTAAAATAAAAATTCCAGCCTCATCCGAAGTCATCTCTTTCTTCGGGCAGTGTCCTGATCATAAGGAGGTATCTCAGTGGCTTTCGACAAGGAGTTAATTGTTGCCATCTTCATATTCTTCTTCCTAGGATTCTTTCTTTTCTGTGTGATCACTCGTGATCTTCACAAGATGACATTTGGCTGCTTCATTCGATTTCTCAAAAAGATTCACTTCCCCGATCCCGTATGGATACCCACGTCTGCTATGTTGAGCTGATGGAAGGGCTTAACTTGTGTTAAAACATTTATCCTAATAACAGAGCAGACATTTTGTGCGTGAATCAACCGATTAAGAAAATTACGAACATTTTTAGTGATTAACTTATTTAATCACGTAGTTTTCATTCAAACATAAAAATACAGCTCGAGCCGGGAAAATATAAAAATCTACATGATTTAGGTATCATTCTGGAAAATAGATTTACAATCCAATTTTTTGAATGACATATTGACTCTTTTTCTAACCTTTCTGTCATTTAATGCTTTGCAGGTATCTTCCGCGCCCCCCTTCAGAATATTTTTTTATTGGAATTGTAGAGCAGACATGCCCAGCTAGGAGAAATTCTCTTCGGGAACACATGGCCCGCTTCCACCTCTATTTCTTCTAGAGAGCGGGAGTAGTGGCAGAGACGTGTCGAAATCTCTCGTCAAGTGACGTCACGTGGCCCCGTAGATAAGAAATATCTTTAGGGGTGCTTAGCGGTGTCTAAATTTTCAATATAAAATATTAATAACTAGAGTTTTAATTATTTTATTTCAGTATATATAAATTTATTTTCAATTAAGGTAATTGAAAAGAAAAGTTTACAAAGTGTTTCTTTGTTGTACATTATTGAATATTTTAATATCACAGTTTTGGTTGAATGATATTTTTTAAAGGGTAACAATATATTTACATGAAGCACATGGTGGAAATATAAGTTATAGAAATCAAATATGAGAAAATATATATATATATATTAGAGTGGTCCAAAAAAAGCGACTGTTAAAATGTTCATGGGCGCCGCGAAATTCGTATAGCCTAGGAAAAATCAGGATATGCTAATTTTTTTGTTTCGTTGTAGAGTCATTTTTCAGCTTTCTAAAAGCAATTGTTCCTCTTATGGAGTTTAGCATGTAAAAATACAACTTTTTTTCGAGCTCAATTTTCCAGGAAAAGTTATGAACCAATTTATTTAATGTTGGAGTTATTTGTTCTCCGAGATTTCAAGATGGATTTTGTCAACTTTTCATATTTCAGGAATATTATGTAACAATTCTACAAGGAAAAATCTACCAAAATTTCAATATTTGCAGACTTTGGTGAACGCTTTGCACGCTTTGGT
>CAKNWT010225113.1:0-11311 GCA_932066315.1 Andricus coriarius
TTATCTGAAGAGTTTTCGATCCGCGATGGCCTAAAACAGGGCGATTCACTTTCGTGCGTCCTTTTCAACTTAGTTTTAGAATACGTGGTCAGACAAGTGCAGGTGAATCCGACCGGTGCTACCCTCAATGGGATAATACAAATTCTTGGATATGCGGATGATCTCGACTTACTAGGGGATGATAAAGAAACAGTAGCTAAAAATGCGGAAATCTTGATCACAAAAGCCAAAGATATCGGTTTGGAAGTTAGCGAATCGAAGACAAAATATATGACCGTCGACAGATACGAACAAAGTAATCAAGACAGGGATCTGATGGCCGGAAATATGAAATTTGAAAGGGTTAACGAGTTTAAATACCTCGGGTCTATTCTAACTAGCAAAAATAACACTAAAACAGAAATCAACGCGCGGCTACACGCTGGCAATGGGTGCTATTATGCAGCAAACACGCTACTAAAATCGCGGTTGCTATCTAGAAACATCAAAGTAAGAATTTACAAAACGATAATAATGCCGGTCGTCATGTACGGGTGCGAAACGTGGGCACTGACGAAAGGAGACGAGAATAAGTTTAGAGTTTTTGAGAACAAAGTACTGAGAAAAATCTATGGCCCAAAGAGGGACGAAGAGACCGGTGAATGGAGAAAACTGCATAATGAAGAGCTGCATGCTCTCTACGGGTCAGCAAATATTAATAGAGTAATGAAAGCGCGTAAATTGAGATGGGCGGGACATGTAGCAAGAATGGGCAATGAAAGAACAGTGGCGCAAGTTTTAACAGGGAAAGCGATTGGTAAGAGACCTTTAGGCAGACCGAGAACCAGATGGGAGAAAAATGTAAGGGATGACCTAAAAGAACTAGGACATGATTACTTAAACTGGATGGAGGATGCACAGGATAGAGATGCGTGGCGGTTTCGGGTAGATGAGGCAATGAACTTTCGAGTTCGAACTGCTAATCTATAATAATAATAATAATAATATATGCAGCTAAGATTTCGAAGAAAAAGCTAAAAAAATTCACTACACGGCCCTGAAATGTTTTTTACACTTTGTAAATACTCTAACAGTCGTAGAATATGTTGAAGAATGTTACATAAAATTTGCAAGTAAAAATATAAACTTCCGGCAAAGATCTGACGAGTTAAACGCAAAAAGGTATTTAATTTTTTTTCGGCGAAAAATTCCGTTTTACTTAAATAACTAAAAAACGAAACAAGCTTCGAATTTGGTTGCCATACAAAAAATATTCCAAAAAAAGTTCTCTACAAGTATGGACTGTCAAAACTCAAATTCAAAACTTCTCCGTGTGTTCGAGCACTAAGGTGGTTATTGCATGGGGTCCTTCATATGTTCCCTGATAATATGAGAATCACCCCCAAAAATACAGACATCGAAATCTAATTTCTACATTATTTTTTAGGGCTCTTAATTCAAAGCGCGGCACCATACCCCATTTTCCTCTATTCTAAATGCACTGAGATAATCTAACGCTCTACCGTAATAACTTTAAGAGCTACGCTTATTTATTAAATTTATAAAAGCGTTTACATATTTCTACGTAAAAACAGAGCTTAGACATAAACAATATAGTCGAATTCCAGATAGTGCTGTGACGCCCTTTCCACTGATCCATGAGCATTTTTTTCGTAAATTCAAATTTAACATACAAAAGTAAAAAACAAATATAACTTTTTTTCGAAAATGGACCCATATCTTCTTTTTCTTAAAAGAAGACTCAGGTTTTTCCAGGCCTAAGATTGCATCGTGGTAATGGAGGTATGGCTTTTTCATTTCAAAAGCCAAATCTGAATCAAATATGAATCGGAACCAAATTTCAATCAATTAATGTATTTTCCAGGGTTATTTTAAATACTGCATATTATATTTTTACTCTTAATATTATAGTAATAATAATTAATTAAAATACGTTATCCGTATAAGCGATTTCGCTCGCAAGTAATAATTTTGAGAAGATTTCGGAGAATCTATTTTCCCTTCTTACAATAAACTGATCCTATGGATGACTTTATTCAATTTCCCGTAATGTACAGGGCCTGAGGAGTTCTTGACCACCTGCATGCAGCCATTTATTTATCACTGTAATCAAACAAACTTCGTATTATACAAACACTTTGCATTTATTATACAAAAATTACTAATAATAATTGCACGATCAATAGAATGTCACGTCCTCCGAGATATATAATACAACAAATGCAGACACAAAAGTTTATGCTGAAGAAAAATTTCAACAAAAACTGAAATATTTAAACAAAATGCTTTTACGATTTCTAAACTGACTAAATTCATCATTACATTTTTTTTCTGTAATTTTTAAACTGACTTGAGGGTGCGTTGAAAATACCTTGGGAGTTTATTCAAACAAACGAATTTTTTTTCTATGATCAAACTATATAAATGAGCTGAGTAATTGAGAATTACCTCTAGTATTTTTGTTAGCTGTCATGGGGCAATTGGATCCGAGACATTAACAATAAAATCATTTTAGAAGTAAATGTAAAAAAAGAGTATTAATAAACTTCTCGTGAGGCATAACCACCGCAGGGTCTCACTGGAAGCAATTGCCATCTAAAAAATGACACCGGCTCCCTGTAGGACCGCGGTAAATCACATTCATGGCCACGTCTCGAAACCGGAGAAACCTTCGTGTCTTTTGAGTACACGTAACGACCCAAGAATGACAGCATTCTGCATCCATTTCGCAAGTGAGAAATGGATACCTCTCCTCCTTTTTCTTCTCCTTGGCAGTAATGTTGTATTCGGACGGTGCCGAGAATTCGATCACGAATATAGTTCGTTCCTCGAAATCTTGGAGAACAATGTCAGGCCTCAAGTGTGCAATGGAGACTGCTGTCCGAAAATCGTAGTTCCAGAATATTCGGCACTTCTCGTTTTGGACAATTGACTCTATCTCCCTTGGAGCGTTCGGCAGGGCAGGGTTGCGGCTTTGTAAAGGAACGCTCCTTTGCCAATAATCTCGTGGTTCCTGACCATTTTTAGGAGAGGATCTCTGCCATTGGCTGCGATATAAGCTGTACCTCGAACAATTCGGTTATGAAGATACCTTGTTCAACGCTGACAGATTGGAAGACCAAATCTGTCGTAGAAGATGCTTGTATTTGCTTCGAAGAGACTCCTTCACTGATGTTACGTCCTGAATGAGGCTTTGAGGCACGCCCAGGTATTTATAGGTCTCTCCAGTGTTAAGATGTCTGATAACACCTATAGCGACAAGCTCAGGGTCCTCGGGAACGCCAACAATCTTTCCGTTCTTCAGATGAATGTTGGCTCATTTATCCAATCCAAAGTCCATACCAATCTCTCCTGTGTACTTCGTGACGATATTTATGGCAGTTTGAAGTTTGCCTTTACTAGAGGCATAGAGCTTCAGGTCATTAATATAAAATACATGAGTGACCTTATGCTCGCGATTATGCTTTTTACTTATGCTTTTGATTTCTTTGGAATAGAACTGAAGGGCCTATGACAAAGCCACCGAACGCGTCCTCGGGTTGCGGATAAGGGGTCCCTGTACCAAGGATTTCTGCTGGATACGGTTACAATAATTAATAAGCAGTCGAAAACAATTTTTCAGGGATGGTCCCGAAGGAATATCCCCTAAGCGGAGGCGTGACAATCGTGCCGAAAGCTGAATGTCGCCTGGGTGAGGTGTCTTGAACGGTGACACTGAGATACCGGGCAACGAGTATGTGGCCTTATCCCTGCATGCAGGGCTCTACAAGGATAGACGAACCCTTTCCCTAGCTGATCGTGGGAACCACAATAATACCACCAAAACACCAAAAAGTTGTAAATACGGTTCAATACGGTCGAACGCGCAGAGCGCCCGACAATGGGTCGGCGAACAATGCCGATAATCCTAGAGTTCTGGGTGCCGAAAATAATTTAGATGGAAACACGACGACGAACCGGCAAAGCGCCCACATTGAGTGGACGAATCAACTCAACGATAACTCGCTAGACTGCTACGATGCCAGCATTATCCCTGTTCACCGAGGCTTTATGGCGCGTATGCATACTCTGTGGTATCCAAAACACCCAGAGCTTCAGCACGTTTCGATTCAGTCGTGGCGAAATCAACGTGCCTACCTCTGGAAAAATGGATATGTACGCGGAGCGCTTCCCCAACCGCTGCTTGATTAAGCTGCAGCCGAAGATGAGCAAGCGACATTAAGACCAACCGCGGAAAGCAGGCACCTTCTGAGAAATGATCAGGATTTCAGGACAAGGAGGAACATGAACATGCCAGTTCCTCTTAAGCCCCAAGATATGGCTGAAATTGATGCCTTCCTTCGTGGAGAAATCTCGCAAGAATCCGACCTCTGGACCCTCAGTTGATCAGTTTGTGGTGCTGCAAGAGCTTTGACTGATTCAAATCGAACGCTCAAACCTACGATGGATGAAAAGACCAAAAGACGCTTACATCAACTGAACAAGAAGATTAAATGGGTAAGGCAGAATGCGTCCCGTGTTCAATGTGTGATTGACTACATAAAATCTGGTGGACTGTTCATGGAAAGGGTGAGAAAGTTCGCCCAAGAACTGAGAGTCTTGAATCACACACTAAATAAGTCAAAGCTGCTGCGGCACAATGCGGCAGTAAGAGTGCTTTATTACCATCTCTGTCACTCGTACGGCATCAGCCCAAATACCGCTCCGCTAATCGCTCCTAGGAAAATAGAGTCAATTGTCGAGAATGAGAAGTGACGAATATACTGCAACTTCATATTCTCGACAATTGTTTCTGTTGCGCACTCAAGGCTTGACATAGTTCTCCTCGACTTCGACAAACTAATCATTTTCGTTATCGAATTTTCGGCACCAGCTAACAAGAACATCATAGTCAAGGACAATGAAAAGAAAGAGAGGTATAAAGACCTTATAAGGGAGTCCCGGAATATTCTGTTATGCTAATCGCCTTGATCATCGGCGCTCTTGGAGGTGCCAAGGTTTCACTGGTTAATAGCCTGAAAAGCATTCCCTGCGTGTCAAGAAAATCCTAAGACACTTGCGGAGAATATGCAGAAGGCGGCCGACCTTGAGTCGCTCCGTGTCCTCAGGGTGCACAAGGCTTTTGCCGGATCATTTTATTGAATTCGTCGCAGATTGTAACCACCTATCTGACGATCGTGAGACGTGGTTACAGCTGCAATTTTACCGCGATTTCACTGGGAGCGGGTGCAATTTTTCACATTAGCACCTGCTCCCAGCGGCCCAAGGACGATCGCCTTCTGCATCTTCCTTGTAAGTGTGTCAGCATTTTCTTGACATTCAGGGATGCTTTTCAGGCTATTAACCAGTGAAACCTTGGCACCTCCAAGAGCGCCGATGATCAAGACGATTAGCTTAACAGAACATTCCGGCTATAACCGTCGCAACTCCCTTATAAGGTGTTTATACCTCTCTTTCTTTTCATTCACCTTGGCTATGATGTTTTTGGCAGCTGGTGCAGAAAATTCGATAACAAACATAATTCGTTTCTCGAAGTCAAGTAGAACTATGTCAGGCCTCCATTGACCAAGAGGAACAATTTTCGAATGTCGTGGCTCAAAATTAGGCGACGGTATGCTAGAGTGGAAATGACACCGTCTTGATATGTTAAAATGAAACGCTCCGTGCCAGTCTATAATCCGGGTGATTTGAGGAAAGCAAACGTTAGCTCATACGACATCGACAGATTCCCCACATTTCTGTGGTAGATGCCGTGCATCTTCTTTTCGACAAAGTGTTCGCAGAAGTTTTTCTCTTGTGCTTTCTTAATCCGGGCGTTCAGGAATGAATACTGGCGATGGATAATATTTTATGCATTTTGGTCATCCCTGATATTGAAGTCAAGGCCGAGTGTTTCAGCAGCCTCCTCCACTGCTTTGTAGAGAAACGCCCCTTTGCCCACTTCTTTGTGTTTCCTGATCATTTTAAGAAGAGGGTCTTGTCCGTTTGCGACTATATGTGCTGTTCCCAAAATAATCCTGTTGTGAAGACATTCAAGATTTAGTATTCCGCGACCACCTTGACGGCGTGAAATGTAAAGTCGCGGAACAGAAGATTTAATGCGCATGCTTTTGTTCATGTGCATAACCTTTCGGGACCCGATATCGAGGGATCTGAGCTCGCCCTTCGTCCATGGAACCACTCCAAATGAATAGAGTACTACCGGTACGGCAACCATGTTCGTCGCAGATACTTTGTTCCTCGCCGACAGTTCGGAAGACCAAATCCGTCGGATAAGACGTTTGTAGGTAACGCTGATAGAATGCTGCGTCTTTACAGACACATCTATCGATGAGTAGGTTGTCCCGTCATCCTGCTACGCCTTTCTCTGAGGCACGTTGTTCGCACATCTCTCACCACACAGGTCTAATTATCCGAATAATCCTATCATTGAGGATAGCTGTGAAGATCTTATAGAGTGTGTTCAGACAAGTTATTGGCCAGTAATTTTTAGAGTCAGCTAAGTTGCCCGTCTTCGGCAGGAGCATTGTGCGCCCTTCTACCAACCACTCCGAAGTAGGCTCTTCCGACTTTAGATATGAGGTGAAAATGTGAAACCTATCAATGGTAGTGATAGGTGGTCATTCCTCCTCAGGTGTTATGAGGGCATGGCACAGCTTCTTGAAGCTAATAATATTCTTCGAGTATTCTTTCTGTGAATGCTGCACTTCGTAGACTTCTCTCTAAAATGCCTCGACCTCCTCTGGCGTGAGTGGATAGACGACAGTAACTGGAGGATTTTGAAAGAGTCGAGATGGGTCAGACAAAAACTGTTGATTTTTTCTGATTCACCTCTCTCTCCGCTCTAGACTTCTCCTCGCGTTAGATAGTACTTGTATTCTGTCAACAATATGCTGCCGGATGGTCAGTAACTTTGACTTGTTGAGCGTTTAATGACAGATTTGCAGTTCGCGCGCGAAATGTCGAACCTTGGCAGTCAAAGTCCTGACAGATGTTATGTAGTCAATCACACACTGAATGCGGGACGCGTACTGCCTTGCGCAGCCTATCTTTGTGCTGAGACCTTGCTCGTCGGATGCTGGTAACTCTTATAGCGCTGGGAAGATTTCGGCCTTGCACGCCGAATATCCGTCGAATGACTGTCTGCTTTCGTAGCGAGATGCCACTTTATTTATGCCTACATGCAACCGGCCAAGCGCGCCATTCGGGTAGTACATGATCCCAAACACACACACAAATGTATGTATGTATGTTTGGATGCATGTACAATATATTTGTATTATACATTTTTGAGGCGTGGCCATAGGTGCGATTTACCGCGGTTCTACTGGGAGCCAGTGTCATTTTTAGGTAGTAGTTACTCCTGTGGAATATTTTTTTGTGCCATTTTAATCCATCATGTTAATTTATTATTCCCGTAAGATCAAAACCATAATTTCAGCAACTAATTGGAAAAACTTTGTATGAATAAGGCAGGACACAGACCCATTTAAATATCAATACCTTGCAAAAGGAATTATTATTTCAAACGTAGCTAACTGTTGACCGGATAAATTCTGAATTTTATCTAATTAACAATTTCGCTAACGTAACAATTTTTAAAAATATTTCTTTAAAACTGCGTCCTATTACGAATAGTTTAAATGAAATATACCATACGTCTGGCAATAATTATTCGTGCAAGAATAATGTTTGCGAAAAAATGGTATTTATTACTTTTCCACTTACTTATGACATAAGTTTATTGCTAGTATATCGTAAACAATTTACAAATGACAGCTTAAAAAACATACCTATTGTATCGCAATATACTTACACCTATTTGAGTCCCATCAATATCAGATATTCAAGAGAATAGTCCTCTTGCAAAAGTGAAATTTAAATCTGGCTTCAGGTATCATATTTCAAATAAAACACTTACTCCATTTTTCTCCAGAAACTACTGGGCATGCTCCATGTAATGATAAATAATCTTTTTCTCCATTTCGTTTCAGGTTGTACCAGAGTGCTGCGCTTCCTTTTTTAGGCCGTAAGGCAACGTTCAACTTCGGGAAAACTGTAAAACCTCCTTTGGTGGCGGCATTCATCTATAAAGTATATTTCTCTTAGAGTTTTATAAATCAAACATCCTGAAAATTATATGTTACTTCTACATCCTTTTGTCGCAGAATTTGAACAGTCTTGACACACCGGCTCTTCTGGTGTAAGGTGTCGTTGATATATTACGTAAGACATTTTTCTTTTGTTTAAATAAAGACGAAAACAGAATTGCTGTGAAGTTGAGAAGGACACAACGATATAAACAAAAGAAAAATACCTTGCGTAATATATGAACGACACCTAATCCCGTTAACCTTTCAGCTGTAACACAGCTGTATCACGACCGTGAGATAGTTGGGTACAGTTTTCGATGGACTCAAAACGACGATCCGGCAAAAGTTTCGTGCAAATCGAGGACACGAAGCGATTCAAAGACGGCCGCTTTTTGTATTTTCTCCGCAAGTGTCTTAGAATTTCTTTGACACGCAGGGATGCATTTGCAGGCTATTAGCCAGTGAAATCTTGGCACCTCCAAGACTACCGATGATAAGGATGACTGATCTTTCTTTTAATGCTCCTTTCGTATGATGTTCTTGTCGGATGATGCCGCAAATTCGATAACGAACCTAGTTGGTTTTATGATTAATTTAAAAAAATAGTTAAGCAAACACCGCAGGGTGCCTCTGGGAGCAACTCTAATCTAAAAATTACACCGGCTCCCAGCCGAACACAGTATAAAAAATTGTTCAAAATGATACCGAAATCAACATCATTATGATATGCAACAAAAATGATACCGAAATTAAGAGCATTTTGATCGGCCGCAATGAATGATCGACTTTTGAGATCACAATGATCTGATTCGGGATCATTATCAAATCAAACCAAGATGGCCGCCGTTATTGGAGTACTGAAGCTCATATGCGAGCTTTTTATGGTTTCTGATCGTGCAGTATACTTGAAAAGTAAAAAAATATTAACAAAACATGATATTACAGTATATCACCTGTTAAGTGTAGTTATCACTTGCATGGGGTTAGATAAAACTTTTAGGTTATGTCGTTGTGACATCTCCGCCCAAAAATTGGTGGCCATTTTGTGCACTCTGACAGATGACACTAAAAGCAGATCAAAATGATCCGAATAGACAGATCATTATGATCTCGAGAGTCAAATGATCATTGGAGCAAAATGATCTGCAACAAAAATGATCCTTTTTTTTACTGTAAACCGCGGTAAATCACACCTATGGTCACGTCTCGCGATCGTGGGATAGGTAGTTACTGTCTGTGACGGACTCAATACGACGATCCGGAAAAAGTTTCATGCAACTCGAGGACACGAAGCGATTCAAGGACGACCGCTTTTTGCATTTTCCTCGCAAGTGTCTTAGAATTTTGTTAACACGCAGGGATGCTTTTCAGGTTATTAACCAGTGAAATCTTAGCTACTCCAAGAGCCCCGATGATCAAGACGATTAGCTTAACAGAATATTTCGGGCAGAACCGTCGCAGCTCCCTTATGAGCCCCACAGAACATGCATCCGCGGGTCCATCGTATTGTCTCAGTCTTGATTGTCTCCTTCAATTCTAAGGTAATCGGCATTCTTATTCGACCCACTGTCGGCAGCCCTGCACGTTCATTTGTTTTGAACCGCACTTACTACAACTATGTTCGGTGTTATAATTGTTGTTCCCACAAGAAGCTAGGGAAAGGAGTTCGTCCATTCTTGCAGAGCCCCGCATGCAAGGATAAGGCTGCATACTCTGAGAGATCGCCCGGTATCCCCGAGTCACCGTTAGAGACACCTCAGCCAGGTGCAATTCAGCTTTCAGCACGGTTTTCACGCCTCCGCTTGGGGTTTGATTCCTTCTGGACCACCCCTGGACAATTTGCCGCGACGGCTCATTAATTAGTGTAAACATACTCAGCCGAAGCTCTTGATACAGGAGCCCTCTATCCGCCACCCGAAGACGCGTACGGTGGCTTTGTCATAGGCTCTTCGGTTTCACCCCAAAGGAATCGAATCCAAAACCGAATATATATATATATATATATATATATATATATATATATATATACAGAGTGGTTCTAAACTCATCATGTACCTTGCACATACACATTCCTTGTACAAAACTGAACAAAAACCTACGGTGACAAAATTTTGTACGATCAATAGTTTTTAAAATATTGAGAGTTGTATAGAAGCAATCGGTGCTCGCTATTCCCGTGCGTACACAAGCATCTTGCGCGAACTCTAGAACGTGATGCACTTCAAGTCGGAAATTCTAATATTCGCCAGAAAAAAACAATTTCGATTCAACGTGAGTTTCTCACAACATATCACCTCACTTGTTTAGTGATTCCCCCAATTCAAATACGAAGTAAGGATATTGGTTTATAAAAAATGGCATTAAAAAAGTAATTGATAACTATTTAATAGATTTTTGTTTTGTGAAGAATGAATAGTAGGTTGGCCCAAAAATATACATTTTGGAATTTCTTACCCCCGAAGTCTTCAAATCATTCTCTGGTGAAAGCAAATAAACACATATTTTTTTATTTTGAAATAAAATGATTTTTAGTACTTAGTAAATCAATTTTAAGTTTTCTTTTAAGATACGAATTAAAATAGAAAAGTTTCAAGATAACCTGAAGCGAGCCCTGAGGTTTAATCCAGACGACAGTTTTATTGTTATTACTCTGCCACTCAACTCAGTGACTTATCCTATTAAAGAGTGACGCCCTTTGTGCACAGGCGCATCCCTTTGTCCACAGGTGCTGATACCTGATACCTGCTTTTCTTCTGAGTACGCGAGTGTTACGAAGTTAGGTTCGCCAGTAGATAATTTGAAAATGTAAAAAAATTGTACTTAATTTTCACAATTATTTGAATATTGAAATGAAAGTCTAGATTATGAATAGTTTTAATTATTAAATAATTATATAAAAACATTATTTTACATGATTATAAATTCATGTAAATTCTAATAATGTATAAAAATTAGGGTGGTCCAAAAAACGCTTTTCGAGCTACAGTGCAAGTCCCCCCTCCCAAAAAACTTTCCATTTTCGGAGAAAAAAATCCTTTTTTTTCGAAATTTGAAAGTCAACAGGTGCCACCGGGCACTTCAAAATCCCATTTAATTAACATGGGGAAATTTGGGATATTTGTAAAATTGAACTCATACTTCAGGGTTTAATCGAAACGTGCCAACTTTTTTAGGGATTGAAGAGGAGTACTTATGAAATGAAACCATACTAATAACTT
>CAKNWT010225137.1:2341-14447 GCA_932066315.1 Andricus coriarius
CATTTTTTAGTTCGGATAATTTATAATTTGGCAATTTTCTGTCGAGAATTTTCGAAATCGTTAATATTACATACTGTCGACAATTTTATTATTTGTGAATTGTTTAATTTGGGAGTTTTATATTTCGGCACTTTAATCATTTCGGGAATTTCGCAATTCGCGAAATTTACAGTGTCGGAAATGTCATTTTTCGGAATTTTTCAGTTTTTTTCTTCCGAAAAATAAAATTCCCGTGACTGAAAAAATTCCCGAAATTATAAAATTTCCGAATTGGAAAATTCTCGACAATTAATGATATTACCAAATTTTAAAATTTCTGATAGAAAATTTTCGATTTATAAAATATCCGAACTAGGAAATTCCCGAATTAAAAAAATTAAAAAAATTGCTTGTCAACAAATATTTTTTTAAATAAAATAATTAGATATATACAAGAAAATGTTGTTTGAATTAAAAGAAAAATAAATAAAATGAAACTTCGAGATAAATCAGTACTGAATTGAATCCTGGAAAGTTTGTTTTGTTCGAAGCCAAGTGTTTTTAAAATTATTTTTGTGTAACATTTTTATACAGTTATTATTATTTTAAATTCAAAAAATAATTTAACAAATTAAACATTAAAAAAATTGTCTATGATAAAAATATTTGATTATTGTATTTTTATTAAATAAATAATAGTCATTAAACCCCCATTTTCTTGATTGCTTAAATTCGGGAATTTTTTATTTTGTATATTTTATAATTTGAAAATATTCTGTCTAGAATTTTATTATTCGGCAATTTTTAAATTCGGGATTTTTAGATTTCGGTAATTTTATAATTTCGGGATGCTTACAGTGACGGGAATTTTATTATTCGGGATTTTTCAGTCGTACCAGTAAGCTGTATCAATTATAATAGTTCAGAGTTTATTTTAAAATAGATTTCATGGAACAAGATATTTCTTATGAATGCTCTAGTGAAATTCTATTCGATTTTTTTTGCTTGTGTGAAATCTAATCTGTCTTAGAACTGCCGTCTTAACATATAAAAACAGAAAGAACAATTTTCCTATACTGCTTCGAATTGTAATTCTATTTTTATAAAGAATTTAGAATATATTATGATTAAGAAATTGGAAAATATATACGAGAACTTCATTAGACGAATAGTCTAAAAAATCCATTGAAATTGCAGGCCACGAAAATAAATACTAGAGAATATTAAAGAACTATTTGTAGATATTGCACTGAAAGTTTAATCAGTTTGAATAAAAATATATTATTGTGGAGTAAAAAAATTATAACTTATAAAAGAATGTATATTATAAGAAATAAATTTAGAATTATTAGAAAATATTTGAAACAGTAATGTAAATTATTTATGGACTTTTATCTTGGTATTTATCAAAATAACCATGTTTTGCAAAGCATAATTTATTTTTAATTTGAATGGTTCTTGTCCGAGCTAAGTCACCATCAGTGTGCCTCGAGAAGTATGATGAGAGTTGCTTACAGCGCTCCAAGTGGCTTATGGCGAACTATATCGATCGTTGCTATCGGGGAGTGGTGGAGGCTAGAGGGGAACTGACAATTTTCGCCGGACGCGCCGTCTATATTTATCGCGGGTAACTAAGCCCGCACCGCATCTAGGTTTATAATATCTTTGCTCCAAACCTTATAGCTATGGCCAGATAGGTCTCGCTTACATCAGCAAGGGATGACCACAGCGGCAACCCGGAAATCCCTACAGACCTAGAGCTAAAGAAATATCCCCAAAGAAGAAGAAGAAGACTCTATACGTACTCACCTCAAGCGGTGTGGCCATGTCTGGGAGGTAGGATTCTTACCTGCATCCATGTCTCCCAGGTATCTATGTGATCTGGTAATCATGTCATAATTTGAGAATTAAGCTAATTCGAAATATCATTAGTGCGGATCTCGGACTTGAGTTTAGAGGGGATTAATACATAATTAACTTGATTTAATATTGCATATAGGTAAAAATATTTAGTTTATAAGAAATTATTTTAAAAATTGTTATTTATTGTAATATATCGCTTCAGAGATATCTTCGTAAATTCGTTTTTGGCGCTAATTATGTTTTTTTTGGCGGTTTTTTTAATGCAAATTGGTTCTGATACATAAAATGCTACTTTTAGCAATTTTTTCTTTTTAGTGTTAACAATAATATTTGTTTAACAAATTTCTTATTATTGTTAAAAATATTCTCTTTCAATAATGCTAGAAATTACGGTTTTTTCTCAAATTTGCAACTTTTTGTCCACTTTTCACTTGAAGTGAGGTAATACTAGTTTTAATTTATCAAAAATAATTGTTTAAACAAATTATTATTGTTATTAGCTATCTTCTCTCAGATAAGTGCTAGAAAGTTGCGTTTTTTTCTGAAATTTTTTACTTTTTGTCCAATTTGTAATTAAAATGAAATAATAATTAAGTCAAACTGACAAAAATACTTGTTCGAACAATTTATTATTATTGCTAATAATATTCTCTTTGCTTAATGGTAGAAAGTTGCAGTTTTTTCTGAAATTTTTAAATATTTTTCTATTTTTCACCTGGAGTGACCTAATAATGATTTAAGTTGAGCGAAAATAATTTTTTAAAGAAAGCATTGTTGTTTATAATTATCTGCATCTATATTAACCCTTAACGGTCACACCTAAAAATACACCTTCAAATATTTTTGGCTGAAAAAAAATCATGAGTGATGATGAAACAATACAAAATAGGAAACAAATATCTCCAAAGTCTTAGTGATAATTTAACTATTCGAAAAAAAAAAATTGAAGAAATAAACGTAGGCAATCGGAAAAAAAATCAGAAAGCCCGTGGGGTGTGCTACACCCCAGGTGACTAATTAGGGTTAATACCAGATAGTTGCGGTTTTCTTCTGAAATTATAACTTTTTTCTACATTACACTTAGTAAGGTAATAATTGATGCAAGTTAACAAACACACTCTTAATAAACAAGACTTTATTATGCTAGAAAGTTGCGTTCTTCTGAAATATTTAGTTTTGCTTTAGCTTTTTAATTGTGAACAAAGAATAAGTGAACCTCAACAAGAATAATTTTTTAAATAGTATTGTGTTTTTTCAAGTGAATTATTTTCGATCTTTTCCCAATGTTAAAAAAAGCCAATTTGAACGAAAAAGTTATCTTCCACAAGATACAAAAAGCAAAGATTGGAATGATTAGGAGTATGTGGGAGGAATAGGTCTTTAAATGACTGCAAATATTTTAATATCAGCCCCGGTAGGGGGGGCTCCTTCCTTGGGGAAAACACGTCTCGTCGGTGACGATGTAGAGGTGGCGCAAGCCTATAAAGTTTAACACGTATTTCCCATAAGGAAAAAAGGCGTTTTGGTCAATTTTATTCAGAATCTTCAATATTAGCTGTATCGAGTTGAAACTCAATATTTTTCTTTGCAGTCAGCCATTAAATATGAATAAAATATTACTTTTTAAATATCATCCCCATAAGTCTGTTTTATAGGGTCCCAAAAAAACCCATAAGTGAAAAAATGGGTTTTGCGAGTTTTTAGCGCTAATTATGATTTTTTGGGGTTTTTTAAATACAAATTGTATCTAATACATAACTGTAACTGTAGCTGTAATGCATAACGAACATAACTGTTCAATTTATTATTATTGTTAATAATATTCTCTTAGAACAATGCTGGAAAATTGCAGTTTGTTTTTAATTGTTCACTTTGGGTTCAATTTTCAATTAAAGTGAGTTGAATAAATAATTAAAGTTAATAAAATTGTTTGTTTAAACAAGTTAAACATATTATTATTGTTTATAACTATCTTCTTCTTCATTAATGCAATATAGTTGCGGTTTCACTCAATATAGTAATAAATATTGCAAGTTAACAAACATAATTGTTCAAACAATTTTGAATTGTTTATAGCTATCTTCTCTCAGATAAATGCTAAAAAGTTGCGGTTTTTCTGAACTCTTTTAACTTTTTGTCCACTTTTCACTTAGTTAGGTAATACTTAATGCAAGTTAACGAACATGCTTATTTAAACAATTTATTGTTGTTTATAACTATCTTCTCTTAGAGTAATGCTAGAAAGTTTCTTTTTTTTTTAGTCATTATTTTTGCTTTGACTATTCAGTTATGAACAAATAATAAGTGAACCTCACGAAGAAGAATTATTTAAACTGTATTTTACTTTTTTAAGTGAATTATTTTTGCTCTTTTCGCAATGTTTAACAAAATATAACTGAAACAAAAAATCTATCTTACACAAGAGACAAAAACAAAGAATGAAATAATTAGGAGTAGGTGGGAGGACTAGGTCTGTAAATGATTTGTAGAAGGTTTGTTTTAAATTACAACAAGAAGTTTATTGCAGAGCGTAGAAGAAAAATTTGAAGAAACGTTCTATCACTTATCTGAGAGAAGATAGTTATCAAAAATAATAAATTGTTTAAACAACTATTTTTATTAACTTGCATTAATTATAACCTCACTAAGTGAAAGGTGCAAAAAAGCTAAAAATTTCAGGAAAAAAACGCAACTATCTGACATTAATATAGGTGAAGATACTTATGAACAACAATAATTTGTTCAAACAATTATTTTTGCTCAAATTAAAGAATTATTGAGTCCCTGCAAGTGAAAAATAGACAAATAGTGAAAAATTGCAGAAAAAACCGCAACCATTAAGTAAAGAGAATATTATTAACAATAATAATGAATTGTTCACACAATTATTTTTGTTTACTAGAACTAATTATTACTTCACTTTGATTGAAAAGTGGACAAAAAGTTGCAAATTTTGAAAAAAACCGCAATTTCTAGCATTATTCAAAGAGAATATTATTAAGAATAATAATAAATTTGTTAAACAATTATTTTATTGACATTGATTCGGTATTACCGCGCTCTAATTGAAAATTGGACTAAAAATGAATTATTTTTAAACACCGCGACTTTCTAACTCTATTCTATGAGAAAATTGCTAAAAACATTGATAAATTGTTTTAAAATTTTTGTTTAACATTTTTAATAAGTTTCAATATATATTTTATTATTGATATATTTCCCAAATTACTTGCCTTTCTAACTTTAATTATCACTTTTATAAGTAGCATATTTCACTGTTTATTTGGTTTGTCTTTGAATATATAAACAGTTTCGAACAAAAATTTGAAAATATTTCGGGGCATCGATTATAGGATGAAGCTTACTGTAAGAATAGTTTTAAAAAGATTGATTCTCTGGAACAAAATTTATCGAACTTTGAATACTAAATGTAGAATAAACTCAGCTTGCCTCGATCAACATTCTCTTATACTTTTATTTCTAAAAGCTATAGCGAAACAGGATAAGGTTATAAAGCACAGAATGCATTTCAAGTTAATTGAATCAGAATTATACTCATTAAAGAAAAAATGTCTGTTATAATTCAAAATACTGATATGCTGGATATATCCCATTAGAATGTATCTTGTACCCATGTTATAGAGAGAAAAAAAAATTTGTTATCTCTTGACAAATAAAAATTTACCATTTTTTCAAAAGCAAGACCCGATATAAGAAAAAAACGGCAGAGCAAAATGATCTAACTTTTTGAATTTTGGTCCAATAACAAAATTCCCTGAAGATAGTTTTGAGAGATATTTTATATTTAGTAAAAAGTTGAATTGTTATTCCTAAATGTACAACAAAGATATTTTTTTTACTTTTTTATGGAAATTTTTAAAATCCTGAAAAGCATATAACTTTTTTAATTTTCATCGTTATTAAAAATGGCATTACATAATTTGCAAGTATATTCGTCGTGTACCTAAAAATTTGACAAAAATTTCTAAAACTCACCAAAAATTTTGTTTCAAATTTTGAAAAAGCTCTAACTTTTTGAATCTTGATCCAATCGAAAAATTTAACTGATGTGGTTTCTAAATATATTTGATATCTAGTGAAAACTTTCAATAAAATTTCCTAATCTATCAGAAAAATATTTTTTTTTCTATTTTTTGAAAATTTTGAAAAGTATATAACTTCTCTAATTGTCATCGATATTGAAAATTTCATTTGGATAATTTGCAAGTATTATATAAAGAGAAACTTTCGGTTGTAAAATTTGATATTATAATATTTGTTTTTACAATAAGACAATAGTAAGCCAGGGTATAGCGTCACTATTTCAAGAATTAATATTGTGTAAATGTAATATATTTATTAATATCTTCGAATATTTAAACTAGAAGGAAAATTTTGTAGCCACATTTGTTCCTCCTATTCACTTACATACTCAAAGGAATAACTTTGCCTTATCTATATATAGGTGAATTTTTATTAATAAAAGAAAAATCTTTCTCTCCAAGACATACTAGTAACAAATTAAAAAAAAATCAGCAGAAAAAAAGCGGGGGTTTTGAAAAAAATAAAGAAATACACGTAGAATTTAAATACAATACAAAATAAAGTTGTCTTGAAAATTTTTTCAGAAAAAATGCAGCCATCTTGTCAGCTTTAAAAGTAGTTAAAATTTGCCAGTGGTTTTCAAACTAGAATGAAAAGATCTATCAGAGTCAAATAGAAAATGTAAAATTTCGATGTTGTTTTAGATACTGCGAATTTCAGTCTTTTTCTCTCGATAAATTCTTGATAAAGGGAATCACAGATTTTGAAAGCTCAAATACTCTCATCTTTAAAACAAAGTTTTCGTTAAATTGGTGAAATGGGTATCGTCTAAAATCCTTTGAAAAAAAAACTTATTTCTTGCAAAAATGATTACGTGACCTGAGCATGCATATTGCACAGCCTGCCCGACTGGAAATGAATTCGGCCAACTAAAATAATAATACAATATTACATAAATATTAAAAATGTTAATATAGTTTCACTATCAAATCTTTCAAAATTGCAAAATTTCATATTATGAGCCTTGATAGTCAGTTTTAAATATAATAAGTTTAGATTTGAATATACTGAGTTGTTTGGTTTCAATGTTAAATACAAAAATTTTATGTTCTTCTTTTACATTTTTGAACTCGAGTTTTAAATTTTCATGTTATACGCTGAATTTTCCATTTTTCTCCTTTATCAGTATTAATTTTGCAATTAAAATTGAAATGTTTAAATTTTAAAAAGTATAAAGTATAAAAACGTATTAATATCGCAATTCTAGGTAATTAAAAATTGGTTTAGTTTTTAATGAAGTTGAGAGTTGCTATTTCTAACATTTTTTTTTAAATAATTCAATTGTAAAAGTATATAATTGAAAATGTTTCCAGCTTGTACTAACAATTTAAAATTCTGAAATTTCAGAAGCTTTGACTTTGAAAGGTTCAATTCAGTTTTCAGTTTCGAATTGTAGAATTTTAATCAGTTGTAATTGTAAATTATTGAAATTCTAAAGTTTTTAATTATAAATTATTAAAATTTGAGCGCTTCAAATTATAAATAATACAACTTGGATTTCGTTGAATTTTATATGATCCAATTTTCAAAATTGTAATCCGAAATCATTCAATTTTGAACAGTTTTAAATTGTCCTGTTTTCGAAATTTTAATCTGAAATCTTTTTATTTCGAGACTCCTTAATTAAAAATAAAATTGTTTAATTATGAACGCTTTGAAGCAGTACTGATATAACAACAACTACTTTCTAATAAAACTGTCCAATTTAAAAAAATTTCTTTCTAAATTTTCCTATTTTGACAGCATCTGATGGAAGAATTTTCAATTTGAAGTTATTCAATTTTAAACGCTTTTGTTGAAAATTGATACAAGTGAAATTCTTTTCTATTACATGAGAAATATTGTGCTTTTGTACAAATTTCACCTAGGTAACGTAAAATTGTTTGATTTAAAAAGTTTTCAATTCAGAATCGTTGAATATGTAACTTTTTTAAATTTCAAACGCTTTTAATTTTGAATTATTAATTATTGTTTCAAAATTTTGTTAATATCTTGATATTTGAAAAAATTTATTAACGTATTTTCAATTTTTTTATTTTTTTTTATGTTATGAAATAAAAATCCAGGCATTTACAGCTAGTTCATAAAAATGTAATTTACAGGTCTCGGATTCACGACACTATTGTCACTATTGGCCGATTTTTTTTAGCGATGAAACTATTTTGACAAAAATGTTACTAATGTCACTAATTTTGCACGTTCCCTCTTAAAATATTTTTAAACCTTTTCGCTGATTGGTTAAAATAATATGTCCAGCATCTCAAGTATATAAATATAAAAAAAGTCTCAACGGCTAATATAACACAAATTTATTCATAATACTTTAAATTCATCTGTTCTTTATTTCCATCTTAGACCTCGGGTTATAAGACATTTTCGATTTTATTTTCGACAACAGATTTTTCAAAATTGCACCATTTTAATTTGTAACATTTATTGGCTGAATATTTGGAAGTTAAAGACGTTCGAAATAAAATAATTTCAAATTCGGTTATTAAAAATTGGACAAGTGTACATTTCAATCATACTGTTGCGAATTTGTATAATTTTCAAATAGAAGCCTCAAGAATTCTCGATATATTTGAACTTGAATATTGCTTAAAAATTAATTATATCATATTGATACAGTGTTAAAATCAGCAATTTGATGAAAATGTAATTTAATTTATTACTAAATATATATAATCTATTATTCAGTTTTATAGTATACACTGAAACAAATAGAAATTCATATCTGGATATTTAACTATGGAACGATGATCTTCAAATATTATGGGGTTAAAGCTAGATATTAAAATCTAATATCCAGATATAAAAGAATTATTTATTCACATTAAAGAGTAAAAATATCGAATTGTAGCGTTACATTAAGAAAGCTTAGAACTGAACATTTTAGAAATAAATAAATTTCAAAAACAATATTTGAACGTGAAATTGAAAAAGAAGTTCTGTGTTCTTATCAAATTATAGCATTTGCTAATTTTTGGAAGAAAACATTTTCAATTTACTGTACAATTAAACTGCTGATCCACTCTCATCTCTGTTCATGTATTTTTAAGATTCCAATCTATGTCTCAACACTTTTTCAGTAATGTGCGATTTTTGTGATTCCATGTATAAGACTTCGAAGTGAGGAAATTTTGAAACAAACTATATTGCTAGAACTCGACTTGAACAAAACAAGATGTTATGGTTTAAGAAAGATTCATAAAGAAGGCTATCCTTTGAGAATAGTTATTTCAACTATTAACACTCCCATGAAAGTAGAACAAAACTTTAATTTGATACTCAAAGACTCCATTACAACTTCAAAATTTAGTATCAAAAATAGCTGAAAATTCCAAAAAATTATTATTCAAAAAACTGTTCCTGATGACCATGTAATGATTTCTTTGGATGCTGTTGCAATGCTTCCAAGTATACCCTTTGAATTAGTTGAACAGGCAATTTTAAATAGATGGGACAATATAAAAACACATACTCGATCAAGTCAAGAAGAATTTATCAAAGGGATAGCTTTTATTATGAACTCAACTTATTTTAAACTCAATGGATCTTTTTATAGGCAATAATCAAAAACTTGGTTGACCGAGCTCTAGGTTTGTCCCACATTTCATTTTTAAAAGAGAATTTGAATATTCTTAGGAATATCCTTTCTCTTAATAATTACCCACGAAAGTTAATTGCGCAACATATCACAATTAGAATTCAACAAATCAAAAACAAACAAAGTAATATTTCATCTACAGATGATCAGAAGGAATTAAGAGAATATAGTTCTTTTAATACTTTTGTTCTTCCTTTTTTTGGTCAAATTTCGAAAACTATTGAATTTATGTTAAAAAAATTTAATATTCATACTATTTTTCGTATACCATTTAAAATGGATTCAATAATAACTTTTTGTAAATATCCTTTAGATAAATTTAAAACCGGTGGTGTTGTTTACAAGATCACTTGCAAGATCTGTAAGATGACTCATGTGGTACAGACTGGCAGACTTCTTAATACTAGGGTGGAGGAATACAAAAGTGATGTTCGTTTGGGACGTTATTATAAGTGTTCTTGCTAGACATACGAGAGGGTTTGTTAATATTGACCATGAGTTCGACTGGGATAATGTTGCAATTTTACATTGTGAAAGTAATGAGAGAAAGAGAGAATTCAGGGAAATGATTTATATTAAAAAACAAAATAAGTTGTCTATTAATTTGAAAACAGATTTGGATAAATTAAACAAAAGTTATTCTAGTATGATTAATTACATTTAGTAATAGGTTTTCATGAGTCTTGACTTTCTCTTATTTCTTGTTTCTTTATAACGGATTTGCCTTTTGACCCACATTTCGTTCTCAGGTATCCAGGAGATAGCATCGTGTTTTCGTTGCTGTTCCCACCTGTTCTCATTTTTCTTACCTTGATAAGGGTGCTGTGTGAGCACCGAAACGTTGGTGAATATTATCCATGCTTTTTTATTGTGATTTGATAGTAATAAGAATAAAAAAGACGATAGAAATAAAAAAGAGAAGGAAGGGAATTTGGTTGGTTGCCTTCTCATTTTTCTTTCCTCTTTTTCATTTTTGTTCTCCAATTTCCGAGTTGGGTGGGTCAAAAATAAATACTTTTGGAATTTAATATCGCTACAACGCGTGAAAGTAGCGTATTGAGGTTCTAAAAAAGTATAATTAATTTGAAATCGATCCACGTGCAGCTTGGTCACCCGTGCTCGAAAAAAGGGTTGTAAAATTTTCTTGTTTGCCGAGTTTTTAACTTTTCTTAAGGTTTGATTATCTTTACATACCTGCCCAAGTGCGAAGTTAGATACGGCCCAGCACTGGCCCAGTATTGGCAAAAATATTGCCGAAGACCGGCTGCCAATATCGTGCCATTGCTGGAATGATAACTCCGGTATGCACTTGGCGGCCAATTCTGGTCCAGACTCTGGCCGCCATCACCGGAGTTAATTTAAAAAATAATAAAAAATCATTGAATTGTTTTTAGGACGCATCTATATACAACTACATATCATCCTGGTGTAGAGTGAATACATGTATTACATTTTTAAATTGTTAAGTTGGGTGCGTTATATCGCTCCTCCCACTCTATTGTATGGGATATGGTTTTGATGGTTGTAGAGACGTAATTCTTAGTTCAGTTGTACGTCGGTCGTCACACTGTGAACCGGTCCCATAATAATAGGATTCACTCGATTAATAAATCTGGTTTCATACAAACTCTACTCTTTTATTTCCAAACCTTAACAGGTTATGGACCGCGCTCGTTTTTCACTGCGCAAAATAGTGGAAAATTAAACTTTGTGAACTATAAAGTGATAAGGGAAGTGAGAGTGGAAATCTCGGCTGGAGCGAGATTCAGCGCACACAGAGAGGTTGATTGCGGCGCTCTCATTGCAACTCCAAAAGGTAAGTGCGCTATCTGGTGAAATGGTGTAGGAGCTTCAAAGCGCCAATCTCTCTCTTTAGTAAAAAAAAAAGCATGATGATATATGTGTCGAAAATTGTTGTACCTTGAAACTATAAGTGGGCTTAAGAGTAAGAAAGAAATAAATAGAGAGAAGAGAGAAAACGCATGAGGCGTATCAAATTATCAATGGTCATAATTCGAGTAGCGAGTGTGCTTCGCTTGCTATGAACGTACCTGTGAGGAGAGAAAATGAACAGGCGTGGCTGTAAACAAGCTTATCGGCAGGTGCAAGCCTGGCCATTTAACAATTGACACAATGAATGCTTGCGACCTTCTTTGTTATCTCAAAAATTGTGTGTAAATGCAGTTCACAATAAGCAATGAAATTATTTAATGATGTATAAACACATTTAAAATTTTAGCTGTATATAGTATACCCTATATTATATGTATATATAAGCAACGATGTATAATGTTATGACATATGAAGAATGAATATGTATTTAAATGTATATATGTTCGTGTACATATATGTCGATAATTTGAAAATTATTGATTTGATTGAGTAAATAAAATGTAAAAATGAATAATACATTTGGATGTAAATAAAAGTTCAAATGAAATATAATTATTTGGACTTATTGCTAATTGGAAATGATATTCCTATACAGAGCACGATGCAATACTCAGAAAACTTGTGAAGGAAGTGCTTGACTGCAATGGGCTGGAAGCACAA
>CAKNWT010225163.1:0-12038 GCA_932066315.1 Andricus coriarius
CAACATTTGCACTGAAATTTTATTTTTACGCAATTCCCCTTCTTTTCTTCTGAATCAGTTTTTCATCGAAAATAAACGTACGCAAGCATAAAAAATGAGCAGATTGGAGCAGATGACAACCAATTTCGAGCTGGACGCTGGACTGAGAGTTGCACACGCTGCGCGTGCGTGAAAACGCGTGACTGGGCTAAAGAGTAGGGGGTGAAGGTGTGCAAATGATCGTCTCCAGTCTGGTTGGCCTACGTTGACACCAACACCAACTACAAACAATTGCGCATGCTCGCCCGATTCATGTATCTTAATTCATGACGTCATCTGGCAAGATGTCTGCACGCCGAGGGCCAAGTAATAATACCAAATGCATGGGACGAACAAAAATTTACCATAAGATTCTTTAGATATATTTTGTGAGTTGCGGATTTTATTATTAAAATTGAAATAATTCTATTCATATAATAATTAATTATTAAAAAATAATATTTAAATATATATATATATTATATAAATTTATAATATAAAATAATAATAATTATTATAATTATAATAATATTATATCAGTATATTAGAATACTAGATTTCTTGTTGGTAAATAATCTATAAACAATACAGATGTGAAGTTTCCAAAAAAATTCTTTTTTAGGTTAAATAATGTTAAGGCCAACTCCGTCCCTTTCTATCTGGTGTTTTCCTTGCGAAAGAAAGAGACGGAGTCGGCGTTTTACGCCGAGCGCCCGCTGATAGTGGGCCTTGTATAGGCATCGTAGGCGAACTACCCTAAGCTAGAATCTAGGAGAGGGGAGAGTGGTGAAGTACAAGTATTACACCACCCTCGTTAGACTCGTTTTGCTCCTGAAAAACGCAATTTAACGACCTCAGGTGCTACTAACGGCTCACGATTTTCAAGTTCATGTGCAGGAGGAGCCTGCGGAACGTAGGTAACAATAGTTGGCGTTGGGGCTGCGTTATTAATAATATTGTTCGCTGTACAAAATAGATTGAGACAAACTTTCGGTAGACATTTTAGTACTAAAAAAGCAGAATCCGCATTTGTACATTGAGAATAAGGTTATTCATACTAACGCAATATAAACTAAGTACGTACACAGAAAAAAAAATGTCATGATTCAAGTCCAAGAATGAACTAATTTTAAGGTGTAACAAAAAGAAGACCACTTTATCTAAAAACTAGCATACGATTGGAGTTTTAAAAGAAAATGCTTGTAGAACTAAAGAGAAGCCGTTTTATGAGCTTAAAAGTATCCTCAAGTAAGAATGCGGGCTTGGACTTAGTCGCTGTGGGGATTGAAACTAGTCGCAAGGCAGAATGAAGACTCAAGTGAAGACCTTCTACAGACTAAAAATTATTCGCAGGCCACAATGCGAGCATGACTTAAGTCAATATGCGATTTTGAAATAAGCATATGATCCGTTGTTCATTCCCGCTTGGGCGACGTCACAACTTCGTCTGGTATTTGATTCCAGAATTTCGCCTCTAACCTAATCTTCGTAACCTACAAAAGGATTGATTAAAAGATGATTATTGATAATATTGATTAAATTGGTTGGAAGGAAATGTTTCACATCAAGACGCACACTCTACAGATTTTTAGGTTAGGCCAGTTAAAATGTGAAATATAAACGATGTGCGGCACATTTCAGGACAAAATTGAGTTTCAATCATTTACTGACCTTGAAAAGCAGTGACGATCATGCACATAAATAAACTCACTACTTGATTTTGATGCATATAATCAAAAAGTCTTCCTATTTTCGCTTACCACAGCGTTGTTGATTCCCGCTTTGGCGACGTCACACCTTCGTCTAATTTCCGATTCTAGAATTTCGCCTCTAGAGGGCTACAAATTAGTTTCTTCTTGATCTTCTTTTTAGCCAATAAGATCTTACTACATTACTTAGCCTAATACGGCTAATTTTAAGATTAATATTTAAAACTAAGTCTCAATAATGTTTTCTTTTAAGTCTTATACTCATTAGAACTTATTAAAATACAATCTTCATGCTTTAATTTAGGTATCTGCTTAATTTGAGCCCAAAATAAAAACAAGTCCAACATGAATTTAAGACTTTTTTTTTCTGTGTAGGAGTTTCTGTGGTGGTTTCAGTCTATGTTCGTGTTCGCCTTTCATTTCTGATTCTATTTAAAACATCATAGATATCATCTAATGTTCTGCCAGCTTGCAGTGATTGCGCATTATCAATCTGTTTTTGAATTGGTAGTAGTTTATCATTGAGTGAATCTAGATCGGTACTGGTATACGGAACGCAAATATTTTTTGTATAATAGACGTCGTTGCTCAGTTCCTTACTTTGTTTTAACTCAACTATGGCACCTTCGGTGGTTAAAATACAATTGCCTTCTGACGATAGAAGTGATGCCTCGGGAATTTTAATATCTTTAATTATTCCTTCGCAATTAGTTTTCAAGTCAATAGATTTTTCAGAAACTATAATATATCCTTGACTTTCTGCTAAACTAATAAAAACTAAATAATCGGTTTTGAGAACGGATATTTCACATGTTGATAATTCTAGTATTTTAATGCTACTACGGATAATTTGGTTTTCACGACTATGTTTATCAGCTAAAAAGTAAGTTGGATGAGAACGTTGACAGATTTTGATTTTTTCAAGAAACTTGCACTTTAATATTTCTTTTTCATTCGTGGGGACGTACATGGTTTTCGGATTATTACAAAAAAATGAACTGTTCCTTCGGAACGGGTATCAGAAATTGATGGCCATGTTGCTTTGGTATCGGGATTAAATGTTGGATTTTATAGTCGTCAATTTCAAATAGTGGTATGTTAACTAAGTAGAATAATTTTCTATTATTCAAACCAATGCTTATTTCAAATATGTCAATAATATGTTGATAATTCACTTCTTTGAGTGGCAAAGCATACTTTACGTTAAATTTATCCTCAACATTTTTTAGGGATTCAATGAGCAATGTTGGTGTTAAAATTTGCGGATGTACTATACCATGTTTACCGTCGTTAATGGAATTTATCAACAGTGTGATATCTTCGTTTAACTCATCCATAAGCAAAGTCATGACTATTATTTGATTTGAAATGAACAAATTTTTTGTTTTATCATAAGAGCCAGAATTTAAAATCATTCTTATTACTTGCGTTTGATTTTGAAGACTGGAAGCTGTCTGTTTGTTTGCTAAGTAAAGTTTGTCTAATTCACGATCAACATACCTCAAATCAGATTCTGTCAAAGTCCCTAACACTGTGTCTTAGATATACTGCCTATTGCATTAATCAATCCTCTTTTTCTATTGTGTGTTCACCTAATAGCTTATATAAAAGGCCACGCTGAATACATAGTCGTTTCATCCTACCGTTGATGAGGTTCAACTCAAATTGTTCAGTACAATTTAAACACATGTTAATTGTTGATTCATATTGCCCATATATCATATTCATATTATACATATAAGTCCCAAGTTTCGCGGTATAATATAGCGTCGCCTAAATCTTTCGCAAAAATAGTGACGTTGTGGACTGGAGTCAATACGAGGCAGGAAAAGGAGGAGATGAGTGAAAGGATGACCCGGGCAGTCCGCATTCTGAAAACATGAGTTTAGTGATGGTATGGTTTCAGACGATTTGCATGAATTGTGAGACACTTATTTTCAAACAGAATTTCGTAATTAGTTTGGCTGGAACGCCGTAATACTGTTGCGGGACCTAACCATTCTGAATCTAACTTGTTTCTTTTAGTTTCGTTATGGACAAGTACACGATCTCCGGCACCGAAAATAAAATGAAAATGTTTGAATCTTGTAACTTCTTTCATCTCTCCTTTGTCCTCTGGATGGATTCTTTTCCTTTTGCTAAATAAGCTTCATGCCGCTTCCTACACATATCCAAGAGTTCTTGATGGTTTAAAGAACTGGTGGTGGCTAGAATCGAAGGCAAGTTTGCTGTTCTGCCAAAGGTCATTTCGAAAGGTGTTAACCCAGTACAGTTCATGAACTGCTACATTATAAGCCAAACAAGTAAGGTTGAGGCTCAAGTCCCATTCAGGTTGATTATCGGCGATAAAGGTTTTTAACAAATCCTTCACCGTAGCATGGGTTCTTACTAATGCTCCATTCGCCTGAGGGTGAAAGGTTGCAGTTTTTATGTGCCTTATTCTAAATAGATTTTCGAATTTTCGGACTAATTCTGATACGAAGTTTGCTCCTTGATCTGTCAGAATCTGTTTCGGAGATGAAAATATGTATATACAGGGTATTTTTTTTGACTTGAGACATCAAAATATCTCAAGAAATACGCATCCTATGAAAAAATATCCGAAATAGAAACTTTTTATTTTCGAGGGGGAAAAGCGACTTTAAACAAATTGACCCCCACCCCCAGGAGGCAGGGAGGGGGGGGGGGGGGGTAACTTTGTAATTTCAACTGGGAACCCCATTTTTTTCACAGATTTAGATTCTCCTTCATGAAATACGTAAGTTTTATTTGAAATTTTTTTTTCGATTCGTGAAAAAAAACCACCCTCCAATGCCTCCTGGGGGGTGTGGTGAGGTAAATTGTGTTCAAAGTCGCTTTTCTCCTCGAAAATTAAAAGTTTTTATCACGGATATTTTTTTCATAGGATGCGTATGATTTTAAGATATTTCGATGTCTCAAGTTAAAAAAAAACACCCTATATAATGATCCATCAGTTGTGTTATGATTGACTAACTGCTGGTTTCTTTGAGCGGTACTAGAACCAGATACTTCGTTAAAACATCTTGAATGGAGAGTGTATACTCGTTTCCAGATTGAGTTACAGGCAGTGGTCCAAAAATGTCTCTGGCAGATGTCACATTTTTTAATGAAGTCGATGACTTCATACTCCATATTATCCCAAGAGATAATTTCTCTAAGTCGCGACAAGAGATTTTGTTTGTCCTCTTCCGTTAACTCTTTGTTTGGTCGATCACATACAAAGAATGAATTTTCTGGTAATTTTTTATAAAGAAAAAAGTTGAGCATGTCATGCAACCGCACTTTTTCAGTGTTTATTATTAAAGGGTCTTCTATGTGAAACTTAAAGATTTTCCAGTTCTTGCGATTAGTGAAATCCTCGATCTTCCTATACAGCAGTTTAATCCAGTCTTCTTGACAATCAGGGAGTTGGATTCGTAAGAGGGAAAACAGATTCTGTTTGCTCACTTTTATCCAGTTTTTTCTGTTAGTGACAGGTTTTGTCTTAACTTTATTAGGAAATCTATTTCTTTTCCAAACGTTCGTGTGCGGTGTTGCTGTCCGGAACTTCTTTTGCGTGTCCTTCTTCACCGTCTCCTTCGCGTGTTGGATACATGCGCGACAATGCATCGGCGGCTGTATTTTCTTTCCCTTTTATATATTCGACTGCATACTGGTAACCTTCAAGGCGAAGTCTCCACCTGAGTAGTTTAGACGCTAAATCTTTAATATTGAAGAGCCATTTCAGAGCCTGATGATCTGTTTGGATTATGAATTTTCTTCCTGATAAGTATTGCCTTAATCGTATGACTGCCCAGACTATAGCAAGCAGTTCCTTTTCTGTTGTGTCGTAATTCGTTTCAGGTTTATTGAGTGTCCTAGAAATATAACAGCAGCGATGGCCTTCTTGAGAAAGGATAGCCCCTAGACCTACATTTGAAGCATCTGTCGTTAAAACAAATTGCTAGTTGTAATCAGGGCATCTTAACACTGGCGATGAACATAAGCAGTTTTTTAGATTTTCGAAGCCTTTCTCGCAATCTGATGTCGATTAAAAAGAATGGTTCTCCTTTTGAGGGTCAATGAGTGGCTTAGCCCTCGTAGAAAAGTTCTTAATAAATTTTCGATAATACCCAGCGAGTCCCAGAAACGATTTCACCTGTTTTGGATTAGTGGGTGTTTTGAAGTCCCTTGCCACTTGAATCTTATTGGGATTTGGTTTTACCCCTTCTGCTGTGATTACGTGACCCAGATATTCTAACTCTGGTCTGAGATACTCACATTTATCAGGCTGCAACTGCAATCCCGTTTGTCGCAGTCTTTCGAAGAATATGACGAGGTTCTTATTGTGTTCTTTGAGGCTTCAGCCGAATACGACGATGTCGTTAAGATAAACAAAGCAAATGTTTCCTACCAAACCTCTAAGAGCTATATCCACCATCCTCTGGAAGGTTGCCGGCGAATCCGTAAGACCGAACGGCAATCTGTCGAATACGAAATTACCTTCCTGTGTAATAAAACTTGAATATTTTTTTTGATTCTGGATCCATAGGTATTTGATGGAATCCGGAATTTAAATCAAATGCTGAAAAGAACTTCGCCTTTCCTAAGTGGTCGAGTATATCATCGATTATTAGTAGCGGGTATGCATCTAAGTCAGTTCTCTCATTTAGCTTCCTGAAATAAATGATAATGCGCCATTTCTTCTTTCCAGAAGCATCAGCTTTCTTGGGAACTACCCACAGCGGAGAGTTAAAAGGTGATTTTGACATAGAGATTACTCGCTTATTCAGCATCTCTTTCACTTGACGATTGATTTCATCCTTATGACACACTGGTTGGCGATAAGAAGAGATGTTAATGGGTCTCTGATCTTTTAAGATAATTTCGTGTTTTGCTAAATTTGTGCATGGGAGAGGATCTCCTTCTAGGGTAAAAATATCGTGATAACTTTGGACAATTTTGTTTATTCCTTCTCGGTGTTTTTCTTCAATATGCGAGAGTCTCGTGTTTGCTCTAAGAAGTTCTAATCTCTTGGCTAATTACTTCGTGATAATAATATGTACCCTCTCTTCACGTTCGGGTTGAACACTTATGTACTTGGGTTGAATTTCCCTGGTTGAAAGCGTCATCATTTGCTCTGTCTGTTTAGAAATCGGAATTCGTAATTCATGGTTCTGAATTCTGTAAATTGAGTTTGGAATATGTGGAAGATCCGTAATCAGCATGTGCCCCTGTTTCTTTTCCACTTGCATGGTAATTATTTTACTCGAGCTTTTTGGTACAAATATCCCGTCATCGTGCAATTCATGTTTAACGTTGTCTAATTCTAGATGGGTGTTTGAAAGGTTAAGTTTATAGCTGTACATGAATGGAACTCCGATAATTCCATCTTCGGGTAGTGGATAATCATTTGGTACAATGACGAACACATGCTCTTTTCCCTGAAATTTAAATTTTGTAATTTCATTTGTCCGGTGTTGGTCGTTTCCCATAGAGAACACCTTGTTAAATTTTTCGCGTGGGTGATTAGAATGAACGAGCTCCTCCTTGATTAGGTTGAGTGAGGATCCGCTGTCCACTAAAAGTCTTCCTGTTCTGTTTGTTCCATGTAAGTCTGCTCTAATTGAGAATAATCTTCCTGATATTGCGGAGACTCGATATCTGTTGATAGTTGGTCCTCTCGATGGCCCAGGAAGTTTTCTGGGATTTGTTCTTCTACCTGTAAATTGTGGACATGATTCGGTGGGCGGGACGTTGAGGGTCCTATCGGAAAATTTAGGTTTTTGCTATAGCATTGTGATTCGTTGTGTCCCGATCTTTTGCAGATTTTGCAAAACATTTGAAGTCTCAGTTGTAAAGGCACAGAGTGATTTAAAGGGTTGTCAATGCTTGGGTACTTTGAAACGGATGGGGCATGTTAGAATGCTGTCCTAGGTTGAGCAAAGGCCGGTTTTGTCAGGGGTTTGTTACCGGGTGGTCTGACATTTGAGTATCTATTGTGATGCTTTTCCCTATGCCAAACCTCCGATTGTAAGGTTTCCTGCTGTGCTTCGTTCAAAGTATTCGGTCGCAGAGGACGAGCGCGGATTTCGTCCTTCAAGCTCATAATATATTTTTTTATTGCCGATTTTTCCCCCATTTGAATCGCTAAGCGTCGCAAGGTTGGTTTTGCTTGTTCGTTTTGGACCGCGTAAATGAGTTCATTATAATGCTGTCGGAACCGCATATTATAATTCTGAACAGTTTCCATGCCTCCTTGCTTGACGGATTCCAGTTTTGACCGACTCAACTCAACTGAACTGATTATTCCTACATTTTGTCTCAAGACGGAGAACAACTGATCGTAATCTTCTATTGAGCTGAAGTGGATAGCACGTTTTGCTTGATCTTAAATTTTTTCGGCTATGATGAAATCTAAAAATAAATCCGGTTGCGAGCATCTTAATTTCGCACGTTTAACTGACTTGATAAAGTCCTCTACACCGACATCATCACGTCCTATCAATTCTTCGACGGTTCTGATGATATCCTTCGCACGAATTGACGTTGTCGCGGGTATGGATATTGCCTGTAAACGAGACGCTTGAGAAGTCGCGAAGTTTCTTCGCCGAGGCGGGGATGGAGAGCTGCTTCTAGACTCTCGGCTTGGAAAACGATTTATTTGCACACTTTCCTGAGGGTGTTGGATTAATGCTGGCACGTTCTGCCTGGAATTTTCACCCTGTTCCGTTCGATTATTTTCTAGTGGGAGAAGAGACAAATTTTCTAATAGTTGGACATGGAGATTTTCGCGAGCGGGATCATTTGGTGGATTACTTCCTTGCGGCGGAAGAGACGAATTTTCGGGTTTTGATGAAACGCGAGTTTCGCATGATGTATCTTTTACCCTAGTGTTGTGACCAGAGCTCTCATTTTCCGTTAACAACAAGTTCCCCTGTTTAGCGAGATATTCGAATTCTGTGTGCGCGCTGAGCATTTTCACTGTTTAAAATTCGCAGAGCATCTTCTATTTTCTTTTGAAAAATTTCCATACCACTGAGTTTCTCGATAATAAATTTCATGGGGTCATCCATAGTTGTGGGTGTTTCCTGCGAAACGGACCCTAAATCTTCGCTAGACATTTCTTGAGCCGTGAGGAAAAGTTTACTTGCGCTATCTTTCAAAAACGCGTAGGTTTTTACAAATATGGGGCTAAGATGCCACAATTCACTTAACTTCACTTAACTGTCTTCACTTCACAGATTCTTTTTGTTTTTATCCCCGAAGAACGTCGTGTCGATCAAAGAGATCGTGGCCAGGATCGTCATAATTATGTGACGGTCTAGTAAATTTACACTCATTTATCTTGGATATGAGATACTTTTGTTTATTCAACCGAAATATACAGAGACAGACCTATCCGTAGACAGGGCGCAAGGACTACTGAGGCCCCAAGGGCCTTGTATAGGCATCGTAGGCGAACTACCCTTAGCTAGGATCTAGGAGAGGGGAGAGAGGTGAAGTACAAGTATTACACCATGTAATTGGTATTATTGTTTGGGCTTTGGTCTGAAGACATCTTATATTTATACACTTTCAAAAGAGACACTTTCATTCAAATTTAAAACGTTAGATGTAATTTCCACAAAGCTTCTTCTTCTTCTTTTGCTTCTGGACAGACACAAACACAAGCAGGAGTTCGGCGTGAACGTGAATGGCTTACCGAAGAAGACTTGAGTATGGACTGTCGAGTGTCCAATCACGAACTACGAATTCGTATGCGTTCACTCCGCAGAAAGTATTGGCTAAACACGTAGAATTATGCATAAGATACCAATAAACACGCAGAACAGCACGCGTAGACCAATAGGGACTGCGCATGCATTCTAACGCAGAATTTAATGGAGGGAATGGCGAATCACTTGTCTCTTTTAAAAGTAGAATTAGAAAATATTTTCAGGGTTAATGAAAGGAACTTAAAAAACCCTTAAAGCAAAAAAAAAGACTGAGTTTTCCCACTGAAGAATTTCCCCCCCTAAAATCCCCACTGAAGGCACAAAAACCCCTAAATCTAGTTGGAAACCCCCTGATCTGGCAAGACTGCGGTACTACCATCAGTTACGGACGCACTCCTTAATATAAAATCTCTAAACGATATTGTCGAATTCGATTATCACGATTATATTGTTTTCGCCTGCTATGCGTGTGACACGAGGCATCAGTGCGTGAGAAATTGATGAAACGTGTCATGATTTTCCGTTCTTCAGTTGAAGTCATTGATCCCAACGGAGCTGCCTTGATCTGCGCTTGCTTGGATTATAGTGACGTTCATTGGCTACAGTGCGCGTCTGCATTTGAATTTTAAATACGACGCAAACTAGAGCCAATGAGTGCCATTCAGTCGAATCATGCGCATGTCTTTCGGAATCACTGTTGGAAATAGTATGGAAGAGTATTGGGTACGGACATGACCTTGATATTTACCGGATATGACAGACAGCGCCCGCGGCTGCCAAAGTCTAAAATCCCTGAGGGATAGAAGTTTCAAATTTACATTAAGGTAGTATATGTGCATTGTCATGAAATATAATAAATACATAAATGATTGCTTCAAAAACCTATATAACATTTTTCAAAACAAAGCAAAATAATAGAGGAAACTTTCTTGCAAAAAGATTTCGTGAAAAATTTGTCTTTTCATTCCAGCTAAGCCCGTTCTAGTTTCGTTGTTGGTTACGAACATAACCTTAAAAATAACCGGTCGAATGTCAACAAGCGGATTGATGATGAATATTTTAATTAAAACAGGAGTTCAAGCTGTAACTCATTCAATCGATTTTCACCCTGAAACACTGAATAAGGGAAAAAGTTTAGCAGTCATTCACGTGGTGAGGATGCAGGAGCTGAAAATCAACGGAATAAGCAAAATTCAGTGCAGCGATATCAGACACACGTCTATTAGTTCTCCCCCATACGACATTAAATGACAGGTGTTTATTAAATAAAAAATATATTGTAACATAAAGAGAAGTATTAGGGAAATCTATAATTATAATTATAAATTTCCTAGCATTTTTCTTTATGTTAAAAATATTAATAAATTAGAAATAAGATACGGAACACTCACTGTGAAAAATTTAAGTAAATGATTACATGCACTGTAAAAAAAGCTTTGGTGATATTTATAATCAGCTAGTAATTATACGTGCAGTGTATTTTCAAATTACAATGCATAACCTGATTAATTTACGATACTACAGTATTTATTTGCAATCTAGTGTGATTTAACTACAGGTCACAATGTAAAAATAGAACGAGGGGTGTTCCATTTGCAGTCGACTGTAAAATTACTACGTCCAATGATGGAAATTATTTGATCGGCGTGGGACATAGTAAGTTTACGTAAGATGATAATTTTACTTGGGGCTTCAAGTCTACGAAAGTATATGTAAATTTTGACTATGTGTGATTTTCTGTCGCGAGGGAGTAAGTCCGCCCTGACGAACGCCGCAGAATTATGTGCAGGACGTAAATTTTGACCATTCGAGACTCTGAAGTATGACGTTGTTTTGCACGTTATGTCAAAGATAATCTTTGGTTATGTCGCGTTGAATATGTGAAAATAATTCGTTCTTTCACTCGATAAAAATGAATTTTTAAATTTGTGTGTGAAAAGTTGTGAATAGTAGCAAGGTGGCTGTAGGTTAAAGAAAAACTGCAAATCAGTGAAAAGTCAGGGAAATTTGATAATCATAAGTCAAAGATGAAAAAGATATTGAAATTTGAATCACCAAAAAGTTTTTGGGGAATCAAATTTCTAAATATCTTTTCGATTATAAAAGCTGAAGACAAAATTCAACGAAATTTCGGAGATTTCCGACCCGTACCTAATTTCACGGTCGACGACGGGAAAACGTCCTGCATGTTTTCTTTATGGCAGACGCAGGTTGAGAACAAAAGTATGTATTTTTACGGAATTCTGCTTATTTACTATGTGCCACACCGATCGAATTATTTCCATCGTCGCAGGATGTAAATTTACACCAACTTTTTTTACAGTGTGTAGGATTGCTTTAAATTTTCCGCTTGATAAATATTTCTATTTTGTAAATTTACTCTACTATAGATACTATGTATTTTTAAGGTCTCTGTAAGCCTTTTCTTTAACTTTATGAACTTAACAATAAAAATGTCCCACAGGAATCTTTGGAGATGAAAATACCAGTGGTATTTTTATCAGGAATTGTGTAATTTTCACACTAGAATATCCGTATGTTTGAAATAGAGAAAATTAGGAATATGTTATGTACGAAAGGGTGGTTCAAAAAC
>CAKNWT010225179.1:0-10458 GCA_932066315.1 Andricus coriarius
AGTTGTGTTCCCGGAAAATCTTTCCCGGCGTTACGCGTGTTTTTTTACATTTGTAAATTATCATTATCATTAACAACATCCTATATCGCCTATTTGGATCACGTCGGTAATCCCATTGTGATATACGGAAAACTCATAGCTCTCCGTGCAGGGGGAGTATGTTACCGATGGTTACCGATGGTAACATTCTGCCGAGATAGAGGATTTCGATCCTCAGGGAAGACCCAACTCCAGTACTAGAGGTGAAAAGAGACGTTTCTGTGAATGCCTATGGGGACGGATGAATGGGTGAAGGAGTTTGAGATCTTTTGATACCCAGTATTCCAAGAAAGTAGGAAGACGTGGTGGAAAGGCGATGGAGTTGTGCTCATTGAAGATCTTACTACACGCGAATAAGTGATCGCGAAGATTGTAAATATAAAAGCGTAGTGTTTTTATTGCAATAAACGATATTGTTATATTTATCCTCGTAAAAGGGGTCTTCTCATTTGCCCACCTCGCCCCTCACTCGAGTTTTCAAAATGTATCTGTCCCGTTTGCTAGCCTTAATTCTTCTTTCTTTATTCTTCTTAAATGTTAACGAAGAATCTCGGACTTTTGGCTCCCAAAAATGTTTAGTGCGCGAGTAAATATTCCGAAATTCCAAATTTTTAGGAACATTTTTCTAGATCTGGCAAAGAGTTGAACTCAAGATTTTAAAATGCTCATTTTGCTTAAAAAACGTTTGAATTTTAAGCTGTGTATTTTTCGACTTGTTCATTAAAATAAATTCAATGTAGGCTGCTTCGATGCAAAATTTCCTAGTTGTTCGAATCATCCTATTTACAAAGTCGTAGATGCAGTTTCTGCACAGATATCCGTCTTTGAAATGAAGTATGAATTTTCAAAAAGTGACAGAAAAAGTACCCAAACTTTCCGTCGATAGTGTATAATAACTAAGATATATTATTTCTAAATATACTATGATTCAACGTTTACGAGGTAAGACTCATATTCACTTATGTCTTAATATTTCTTTGTAGCACGAAATTAATACAAATATCAGTAATAAATACAAAACAGTCCTTTATGAGGAAGTACAGTGTTCATGAAATGATCACAGTTTAAGATAAGCCATATAATAATGGCGTCATATTTTGCAGTTTACATGGATGAGTGACCCGTCCTCCATATATCAAGATTTTTCACGCTTAATAAGAATCCCCCCCCCCTGTCATCCTTGGTAAGTTACATCATATGTGAACACTCCCTATTATACTTACTCAAAAACTTTTATTTTGTAGGTTATTGAATTTATTAGAATTTATGGATAAAATAACAGCTAGGTGGTCCAATGCTTTGCAACGCTAGTACACACAGGTTCTTGGATACTTACTTGTACAAAACGTCTGAGCTAAAATTTTTGTTCATGAGTCCTGTACTTTGTATATTCCCATCTTTCTTCCCAAGATTTTCACAAAATTTAATTATCCTATGAAAACGTTATAACTTCTTAAAACTATATGAATCTGTCTTATTTAGTTATGAGTTATACTACGTGTTACAACATTAGGCATACTATGATTTTCATCTAGTTCTCTCATTTCTTGATCAGTTATTATTGCATGGTGACATTTTCCATTCACTATTGCATTTTCCATACATCCTTCACTTATTGGCTGGCAAGATCTAAAGTCACGCACACCAAGTATTTCTGCATGTAGAGCTTTCCTATGAAAAGGAAAAAATATGGTCCAAATTATATTTCTGTAACGCATACATGGGATGTTCGCTTTTTGAGGCATGTATAGCGTGGGGGGATTGCGCAATTTCGAAACCGTGGTCGAAACCGTCCTTTTTCTAGCTGTTTAGCTAGCGCATTTTGATTCAAAATTACTCTCCGGGATTGCCGGAATCATAACCTGATTTCTGGCGTTATGAGTGGACACTTAAAAATGAAGTAATCGTAAGGAGAACCAACGCTTAGGGCGGAAAAGTGCGGCAACTTTTTGGGAATAGTTGGGGCCATAGTGCATGCGAGACGTCAGACCATGATGCAACTGACGAATCATGCATCAGACGCTCGGTTTTGCTCTTTCGCATGTTGCCCCCCTCCCAAGTGTTGTCTAAAAAGTTGGGAGGTATCCGTAACACAGTTTGGTCTCCTTGCAATTACTTCGTGCACTTGACAGACTGATTGTAAGTAGTAAATAGTGACTGGAGCAGCACGAAGTGATAATTAAGTTACCATAAACAACTGATCAATTACCATAAATTGCCGAAAAATTACCAACGTTCACCGAAAACATTGTCTCTTTAATTATCTAATATGGCTTGTTCAAATGATCTTATATCCGGTAGAAAAGGCCTGATATAGAACTTAGGAAAGGTGACTCAATTTTTTTACCAGCCTGCTGACTTTCTTATCTGATCGATATTAACACCTTTACATTTAGCGGAAGATGTAGATGCGTGTCTAGTAGTATGTGCTGAGAAAATATCTGTATCTATGCCAGATTTATAGAGTATCTCCATTAAAATACTGGGTCTTCTGGATATAAAATTGAAGGTATCTTGGGAGGCTAATATTATTTTCTGTGTGATAAAAGGGTGAAATCAAAACTGGCTGATTTTTACCCGGTCTAGAAGTCTTAATCCATTTTAGTATCTTAATTTCTATTGAGTCATGTTTAATGGTTATGTTTTCAATATCAATTAGCTATAATGTTTGCATCCTATGGCCAGGGACTACTGCTAGTGACGTTACTAGCTATTTTGGTTCAAGTGGTGTTAAGTTATACAAATCCTTGAAAAGACTGTTTAAAATTTCATTTTTACTAATTTAAGGCCCTAAAATAAGCCTAAAATAATACCTTTGCAATGAAAACATCAAAGTTTCTATCTTTAAAATAGATCCTCCATTTTTTTAGAGAGCTATTATACTGCTAGAGAGAATATTCAGATAAAGAAGAAATAGTGATCGTAATGGAATCCTCCGAGATATGTTTCAGCAAGAAAGCTCTCCTGATAACTTCCTTGCCACCAGGGAAAGTTGTTTCCACCGAGGATGACGGGTCCTATCAGGAGAAAGCAAAAAGTTACGATTCGGTTTAAAAACTATAAGGTCCGATTCGAGCATTGAGAAAAACAAGGGAAACCATGGTTGCGCAGGCCAATGAGGAAATACAATACCCCTTGCTTTTTCCGATTTTACTTTTTTTAAGACTCTACGAATTATAATGATAGGTGGAAAGGCGTAAAAGAAAAGGTTGCTCCAACCAATATTGAAGGCATCGACGGCCTACGAAGCAGGATCTCTCGTCCATGAAATGTAATTATTGCACTTTGTATTAATTATAGATGCAAATAAGTCGATTTCCAGCTTACCGAATTTCTTTACAATTTTGCGAAACACTGAGTCAGATCATTTAAATTCCGTTTCTATATCCAACCTCTTGGATTCAAAACCCGCTTCTGTTTTGTCGTTAGAAGAAACATAAGATAAACCGAGACAATTTTCTGTAATTTTACAATCTGACACCGCCTGTGCAATTGAGGGTTCGGATCAAAGAATGGGTCGCACGCTCGAAAACGCGGAAAATTATTGTCCACGTGTCTCATGATGTCGAAATTTTAAAGTTCAAAATATTAAATTTTTGGAAATATGGTCATTTGGAAAAGGGCAAAACAGAACTTTTTTGTATATCCAGTTTTGTTGTCAGATAAATATTTTCAATTGTAAAAATGAAAAAGTTAAAAAAAAAATGTCCTCAAATTCAATTATGTTTTAAAACATAAATCGTCAAAACTCAGCTAAATATTATTGAAACTGTTTTAAATTTGGTAAATGTACGCAGTGTACCCTAAGAATGCCTACAAAATAAAAAAAACAATCAAAATTTCCTATTGTTTAATAATAATTAATCGCAAATTGAGATCGGTCGATAAGCACATTTTTTTAGTTTCGGCAAAGAAAAGTATCGAGGAAACTTTTTAGTTGAAAGAACTTTCAGTGAGACGTTTGTTCCTCACTAATAAAGCAAGATTTCCGGAAATTTTTAGATCGATTCATTGAAAATTGACGGAAATATTCATTATGTAAGAAAGTACGCGACGTCATCTACGATTGCGAGCGCTTCTCATCGTCCGCTTGTACTCTCGCCGGTACTTGCCTATAAAGGACGCTTTCTTACATAATGGATATTTCCGTCAATTTTTAATCAATCGATCTTAAAAATTTCAGAAATCTTACTTTATTAGTGGGGAACAAATGTCTCACTGAAAGTTCTTTCAACTCGAAAGTTTCCTAGATACTTTTCTTTCCCGAAACTAAAAAACCCTGCTTATCGACGAGTCTCAATTTGCAATTAATTATTAAACAATATACAATTTTGATTGTTTTTTTTTCATTTTTTAGGCAACGTTAGGATACACTGCGTGCGTATACCGAATATTAAACAGTTTCAATGATATTTAGCTGAGTTTTGACGATCTATGTTTCAAACAATAATTGAAGTTGGGGAATTTTTTTTCACTTAAATTTTAACATTTAAAATTTTAATTTTTTGAACTTTAAAATTTGGATAGCACGAGACACGTAGACAATACTTTTCCACGTTTTCGAGCGTGCGACCCATTCTTTGATCCGAACCCTCAATTTATGTAGGAAATCGCAGTGCTTTTATCAATCCTTAAGATAATACTACAGTTTCTGAGGTCTTTAGCAAACCATTGAAGGCTAAAAAAAACTGGCTCAGAATCATTCCAATGACCTTGAGCCCTACTTTTACCAGATGAAACTCCCTAACCGGTGAGAGAGGAGTCTGAAAAGATCTTTATTGTAAAATGATGAGCAGAAATCCTTGAAACTTTATGTAATATATTCTATTCCCACCACGATGAATCGGCCTGTAATTTTTGACTTGAAGTCATATTTGCTTCATAATTACCATTAGACTTTAATAAGGTTAAAAACTTTTCTCTTTCGAAACTTTTTATATGTGCCCAACTGTACTAAATGGCTGAACAGCAAGATAACAAAGAGTATATAAGTTATGCGAAATCTATAATTTTACAATTCTTCAGTTTTTTTAAAGAGATTATCTGATCACGGATCCTGTCTCTCTTTTCAGCTGCTAACTCTAAAGTCATTATCTGAGAATTCAGAATAAAGCCAAGAAAAATTAAATTTTTCTTAAGAGATTGAAGTTTTAGAAAGACTGAGTTGACCGTTGACTTGAGAAGGAACCTTATTAGATTTTTCATAATTTAAAATAAAGCCTAGCCTGGTTAATAAGTTTAAAGAAGCCTCAGTGTAATCTGAACATTCAGAATAAGTATTCTTTAGAAGCCAAGCCTTCCAAGCTGCAATGTATTTCACCGTGACAAAGTGTCGGACTGATAGTTCAAAGCCTTGTCGTTAAGGCGCTATATTCGCTACACACAAAAAAACTTTGTGTCACCGATGTGCCCAGATAGGCCGTACAAAACCTCATTATTTTTAAAAATTGCCACTTAGGTTATAAACCACTAAAAATAATTAATAAATATATTTCTGGATGGTGTGGAGATCAGAAGGCGAATTACCCACAATGTCAGTTTTGTAGAAATTAAATGTTAATTTAATCAAATGTTGTGGAAAAATTGCGAAAAATATTTGTTTTTTTAATTACACTGACGTTCTTATAACTCTTCATCACTCTCATGAATTAAAAAAGTGCTGTCAATTTCACAAGTAAATACATTAATTTTAATTTGATCACGTATGAGAGGCGAATACAACTCCTCAGCGACAGGGCTTTGAACTCTTTGCCCGAAACTTGGTCACGGTGAAATGCATTGCAGCTTAGGGGGCCTGCTGGAAGCATAAGGGCATCCAGATATATAACAAAGAGAAAGTCTAGAATTCTCAAATAACCTACAAATGTCTTACTAATTTTTGTAAAGACAAATGGAACCGTGTTGAGGCCAAATGGCAAACAGTTAAATTCAAAGAGAGTGCTATCAAAAGAAATCCTCAGATATTTCTATAATCTTCGAGTTTAAAATGATCAATCTCGATGAAGAAAGTGAATTGTTTAAGGTTAAGAATTAATCGATTAGTCCCATCCGGTTCAGGAACTAAGAAAATGCGCGACAAATACTGGTTTGCTCGTAGGGAAACATTAACAGTAGCTCCGTTGAGTATTCATTTTTGAATTAGATCTGAAATATAGGATTCCTCTTATGAGAGACGGCTATGTATGAACCAAATTTTGAAATACTAGTCTTAGGAAATGTATTTCATATCCCTAAATCCAATTTTAAATTCTAAAATTGGAGGTAATACTTTTCCAATAGTCTAAGAAAAATCTCAGCCTACCAGCTGATTCACTTATTTTCATAATAACTAACTCTTTCCTTGCTGAACTGAAGCTTGCGACTGGAAGCTGTTGCGTTGTTCTCTGTTTTTATTCCTTCAATTGCTTTTGTTGGGTTGAAATTGGCTGGAAAATCTCTTTTGATAACCGCCCCAGGTTGATGTCAAGGCGGGTCTTTACAGTTGTTTGTTTTCCCCAAGTTTTTGGTCTTTTCCATGAGATCTTTTTCAGATCTTTCGATTGTCTTCGCCGCTTTAAGCTGCTCTCCCAACTTTTGCCAGAAAAGCCACTCAACTAGTATGGAAGATTCCAACGCTTTCTGCTGGGGACGGTTGATTGTAGCGAGATTAAGATTTTTACGAGTAAGTGTTTTGTCTCTTTGTAAAGTCGTATAGCTTCACAGAAATTTCTAAGTAAGGAAGTCTGCGTTAAAGATAATTTCTGGCCATCATCATCCATTTTTTTTTCATTAATAACATCAAATAAGGCGCTGCCCAACAAGGCTAGACAGGCGGAAATTTTCTTTTGTTTTTCATCAAAGCGCTCAACACTCTTTAAAGATGTTTCTTTTGATAAAACTTCAATCTCTACGTTGACTTTAGGTGTATCAAACAGGAAGACACTTCTTTAAAATACCCTCAAGCCGAACTGCGATGCGGTTTGGAATAGCTAGCGCTAGAACCTATAGTCCGCTTCTCTTTTGCCTATTAGTTTGAAATTTTCTTAACCTTAATCTTTCACGACTCCAACATCATCTGGCCCGCACGAAACTGTTTTCTGAAGGCCAGAGGCCGATGAACCTTCATCGACCTGATGTATCGATTAATCTACTGTAAGACAGATGTAACGGATGTCGACAATATGAATTTTTGCTAGAAAAACGCCTTTGATATCTTTGTCGATCGGTCTCTCTGTCCGTATCAAGGCTTCCTAATTAAAAAGCAAAAAAATCTTTTATGTATAATTGTAAACAAGATTTTGTAGGTAAAGCTTACCAACAAGTTAGAGCCTGTGGCACGTCAGTAGGTTAGAGCCTATGACGTAATGGGTCAAACAAAGCGCCTTAAAATGGCACCGAGTGCGAGTGATTCGTCTAAGACATATTTAGCCGACAAGTTAGAGCCTGTGGCTGTCAATAGGTTAGAGCTTATGGCATCAAATATCTGCACCTGAAATGCACTTAAGTTTTTCCTTTGAGTGCAGGAATCTACAATGTACATTGCACAATTGTCTTTATATCAGATTGAACGACCTATATTTAACAAATAAGTGCTTACTTGAATCTTCCTTGGAGACTTTGTTTTCAAATTCTGTTGTCTTTTTCCTGAATCATTTAATTTCCTTAGATAAGCCATTCTTATCGGATTTATTCTGCGAATCTGATTTGTATTTACGTTTTCCCATATTGATATTTTTCGAACATTTTATCCAACGCTTTTAGAATTTTAAAGTACCACCTCAGCACAAAAACAAAGAATGAGGTATTGGGAAATGATGTAGCGAGAGAAGGCCCACTCATTTGTTTTAGTCTGGCTTGAAACTTTTAAAATTTTTTTAAATTTCTAAAGTGGGGTTTTTGAGAAAATCCACTTTAAAAAAAAACAAAGAAAATCCTGAATACCTACGCTATTTTGAAAAAGACTGTATTTTGAACAAATTTTTTCTCAATATTTGAGAATTCGATTTGATTGTAACAAATAAAATAAAATGTTTTTGATCAAACGGTGAAATATGTGTTTCTTTATTTTCACCATAGAATGATGAATCCGAATACCACTTAATACCACATCATTCTGACACCGTAGGCTGGACCTCTGCATGATTTGAAATGGAATTGGTAATTAATCAAATATTTTTGGTAATTAATGATAAGGACACAGGCCTCTTGTGAAAAAATGTTGCAAAACATTGAAATTATTACCAGTCTTTTCTTCTCATAAATGGAAAAACGGTTGGTGGCTGAAAGCCGTTGAATTTGGACGAACAAGAAGTGGAGTAAGCACCCATATCTTTCCAAAGCAACCAATCCCCGACATTGAAATTAGGTAAAAGCTCGTTCTTTAAAATACAGTCAAAAGAATCACAGGTTGGTCCCCATAATGTTGACAGATATTTTTCATTATTAATAGTCTGAAAAAATGTATACATTTATATTCACGAAGTCTTATAATACATACATATATCGTTATACATTTAATGCACACTTTCATATAATAAAGTTCACTTCAACAATGTGGGATATGTTATCGGCGAATACTGTCAAAGAAATGTATACACAAAAAAGTTACGTACACCATTGATGGAAGTGGGACAGCGTGCTTTCAGGTGCAATAATTCTTCGATGAACGATCCATATGCACCATCATTGATATAGTACATTTGAATCACATTGTTATCCTGGATTACTTTTTTCTTGCCAAATAAATAAGCAGCCGCGCTAATAGCTGCGGTGGCATAATACCTCCCAGGTTCACTTATAATCTTTATGGATGGTTCAATGTCTTTAAGAGCTTCGTTTATTACATTTGCAAACTGGTAATTCAAAATTAAGTACGTTAATTGCGCCTCTTATATTATACAAATAATATACAAATGAAAAACCATATTATACCCTATCTATATCGTAATTAGTTTCGCCAGGAAATCCTCCACCAATGTCGATTAAGCAAGTACGATCACAACCAATTGATCTGGCAAAATTAATCAATTCATTGCTGATTTTAATAACACGTTCATATGCTGACGTGTCACCACAAGGGCTACCGACGTGGAAACTGAATCCATACAAGCATAGTCCAAGATCTTTTGCTCACTAATCTATACAAAATTAAATTACTTATAATGTGTTGATATAATAGTTATTTGTAATACAATTGCGCAAAATAGGTAATTGTCTGTGAGTGTGAATTTTTCAGCAGAAGCCGCAGGCGAATCATGCAATCACATGAGTTAGAAATCACCTATGCGCACGTGTATCACACGCTGTTTTTTGCAACGCCCGTCCGAAAAAGTTGTGTTAACAGGATTTAACGAAAAATACTAATCTTAAAAGAAAAGATTTTTAAATTTTGTAGACAAAGTTATTTGAAAAAAAAATTTTTCAAGCAAATGTTTTGACAAAAATTTCTGAAAATAAAAAATGTTTGGAAAAAAAAGGTTTGAAAACAAAATTTACAACAAAAAACTTTGCGCTTCTGCCCTTTTGCTGTGCCAAATGTTGGCAAATGTTAAATCTAAATTTATTTCAAGATGATACCAACACCAGTCTTTAAAGTTACCTATGCCAGTGTGTAAAGTACCTCATCTTAAAAGTGCGCACGCACAGCTTTATCGCCAGTGCCTGAAGTAAGCAATCTTTAAACTGCGCATGCGCGAAAATTGTTTCGCACACAGTCTGCTCAAATGAGGTCCTTTAGGCACCGTTTAGAAGCATGAAAACGTCATCTTTTGAGGTGGGTGTTGCAAAATAAATGATTCATGTATTAGGCATGGAAATACACTTAAGCATCAACATATTTTTATTCGGGTTACTAACTTTGCCTCCGGAAAAAGGTGTTTAATTTTGAAGAGTTCCATTCGACAGTCAGCAGTCATTTTATCCACGCTGACTTTCTTAGCAAAGCTTATATGAGACGGAAGCTTCATCGCGTTGGCGTAAATGATACGTTGCCCAGAGACGCCATGTTTCATAACATCAGCTATTTCTTGCTGCAAAGAATTGACGCATTTTGATAATACTTCAAGTCTAAGCCAATTTGTACAAAAAGGTATTCACGATGTACCGCTATGACTCAAGTTCTTCCCTGCTAAAAAACCAGAGTTTGGATCCTACGTCGGATCCTAATAGTTTCCGACGCCGGAAACGACGTAGGAAACGTCGTCGAGTATTTTTCGTTGAGGATGTTTAATAAAATATATGTGAATTAATAAGCGCCCTGGAAATAGTCTGTAAATCGAACTTAGAAGATTCAGGCCAAACAGTGAAGCCATTTTATCTGATTTTTTGTATAAATAATCTAAAGAGTATAAAGACTCTCGGTAAAAGCCGGTTTTTCGGAGAAAATTCTATTTTTCATGTAACAATGTAAATAAGAAAATGCGTCTCGTGAGCATCGTTGTA